>VZSE01009823.1:2698505-2743239 GCA_013398275.1 Promerops cafer | reverse complement strand
GCCGGGAGCCGTGCGGCGGGGCCGGGGGGCAGGGCCCCGGCAGCCCCAGCCGCGGCCTGGCCGCTCGCTCGGGGCCGGCTGTGCCGGCGAGCCCGCGGCTGCTGCTGTGCAGCCGCTGTGTGACCGCAGAAAATCGGGATAGACCCGGGGGAGCCTTTTGGTTTAAGGACTTGTGTAAGCGTGGCCTTAAAGGACAAAATAAAGGTGCGTGTTCCGGCACCGTGTGCAGTCGGAAGTTTTTGATTGTCTTCTCTGTATTACAGGTGAAATGGTTTTCATATGCTGAACTCCAGCTTGGATTGCCTCATCGCTGCACGTTGAGAACTTTATAAAAAGCAGGAAGTCAAAATGAAGAGCAGGGTGACACAAGTAAATGTAAGTGTTCTTCAACCTAAATTGTAGGATTTGATCACTCCCAAGTTACTGGTTGTTAGGTTTGTGGTTGATATTATGTTAAATAAAACTTCCTGAATACAAAGAGAGTAATATCTTTAAGAGCAGCTGTTTACAAGATAAATACTGCTAGGCGTCAGTAAATTACAGCTATTTCTAGCTGCTGTTGTCCTTGCAAAGTCCTGCACATTATTAGTGTATAATGTTACAATAATTGGTCAAAACTGACTGAATGATGATGGCTCAACAATAAGTGTAAGCATGTCGAGGAATGGCGAAAGATTTTGAAAAATAAGGAAGTGCTTGTGATGAGTTTCTGCATTAAGTGAGGTGTTCCCTATTTCACAGTTAATCACTCTGTGACATTGTGAGATTGTGGTTCTGAAAAATCATTTATAATATTTTAAAGGAAGGGATGACCCTTGCAATGAAAGTACTCAGCTTACAAATGCTGTTGCCTAACTCTACTAAAGTTGTTTAGAAACATCTTAATGAATATCTTTCTATGTTTGCTATAGATGCTGTCACATTCTGATTTTTGTATGACTCCGTACTTTTAAATGTCATGGTTCAGCACATGGAATTTGGTGTGAGCTGTTTAAGTGGGTATCACTTAAACAATCCTGCAAATCTGCCAAGTAGATCAGTGCAACTCAGATGTCTGTAATGTATGAAACTGGGAATGACTCATGAGAAAATAAATTGTGATTAGTGAAAAGGGGGAAGGTATAAATAAAGGGGAGTTTTAGGAGAAAGACACTCTTTAAACAAGAAATGGTGGAATTCTGTTCATGGCATTGCGTGTGATACAACAAATTAAAATTGCATCTAAAAGAAGGAAGCAGGAAAGGTAGACCAGTGGTCCATCTACTCTGGTCTCCAGCAGTAATTAACAGCAGATGCCTTAAAGAGTTTAAGAATAGGGCAACTATAAAAGTACTTGGCCACGTACACTCCCACTCTCTACCTGTTTGCAGCTTTCTTAGCCAGATAAAGTTTTTTGGTAACCTTGTGGATTTTTCTTCAGTGTTTGGTCAGTGCCTTGAACCTGTGGAAGGGCTTGGCATCTGCAGCATCCTGTAGCAGGGTGTCCAGCTGCCTAGCTGCTTGTTCCTAGAGAACCAGGAACCTCTGCATGTCATACCTGACTGCCATCAGCTTTATTTGATGGCCCTCCTTGTAAGGGAGTGGGAACTGAAGGCATGGTGTTCTTTGATCTGGAGATAGGTGCTCACAGTCATGCTGGGGCTTGATTTTCATTTTTTTCTTTCTCTTTCCTTGAAGCATGGTTCCAGTCACGAAAGGAAGGAAAACTACAGTTCCCGACATGAAAGTTTGTCTCCAGAGGACAGGTAGAATGACTGATTTTTGTATCCTTCAATTCCGTATATATATATATATCTCACACACTGAATTGGAGGGAAAAAAAATCATCAGGTTATGTTTCTTTTTATATATTACCATAACTAAGTGGTAAAATGCAAGTGTAGATTTAATAAAATACTTGAATGTCAATATGACAGTAATTAAATGGATTTGTTACTAAAACAGCATTTAGTTAAATTATCATGAGACTTGAAAGTGGAAATTACATGCCAGCTTTTTGCTTGAAGTCACATATTGCTGGTACCACAATTATCATTTTTGGGCAAGATTGTGTCATGCTGTACAGGCACAAGTAAGTAGAAACAAATGAATACATGTGTTCCAAGGAATGTAAGCTGCTGAATTTACCATTGGTATTTGATGTTCTTACTGTTAAACATTTAATTTCAAATTCTAGTTCTTTTACAGTGCTTCTTTGATTTTTGGTAATTTTTTCCTGATGACCTATTATTGTTAAAATAGACCCAATAAAATATTGGAGTGACACATATTTTGCAACTCACGTTGCAGAATTGGAACACTTCTGCATTGTTACATTATATTGCAAGTAAATATTAATACTGTTGCTTTTCTCAGCCTCTTACTAAAAGTTTTTGTGTCTTGGGTTGCAAGTAGGGATATGGAGCGTGATAGGTCTCGGTCTCCGTCTCCCAGGAAGAGGAGATACTCTGATGACGCAGATATGATGAGGAATATTCAAGACGGGAATACTATGATGACAGAACTTCAGATGGAAGGTATGGAGCCCTTTCTTAATCAGTAATAAGATACTTATTTCTAAAGAATAAAACGTGAAAGCTTTTCATGTACACTTGGGTGTTCAGTGTGTGTTTTTTTTCCCTTTAGAAGGATGGAAAGGGGGAGAGATAGACACTATGAGAGATGGGAGGACAGAGAATATGACCGAAGGAAGCAGAGAAGGTACTCATCACCTGACCGTAGGAGTCCAGAGAGGTCGACAGGCCAGAGCTCCCTTGCTCATGATGAGACCGCCTCGAAGAAGAAGAAAGAAGAAGTGGATCCAATCCTCACCCGCACAGGTGGTGCATATATTCCACCTGCCAAGCTCAGGATGATGCAAGAGCAAATCACTGATAAAAATAGGTGAGTTCAAAGTTACATAGTAGGTTTTTTGCTGCAAGCAAAACAGTTAAGGTGTTTAGAGAATGTTGGGAAAAATAGGATCCTTTAAGTGTTGTGATCATTGTTTTGAAGGTATATTTTTATCTGAAGAGAGATAAGAGAGTCAGATTAAACTGTAACTGCTTCTGCTGCAAAGTGTAAATCATAAAGTAAAGCAGGATACTGAATGTAGCCAGGATTTTCTGGAACATCTTACAAAACAACACACTGGGTTATACCATATCTGCAGAAAATTGCACTTCTGTTTATCATGTTGCTTCAGTGGTTTTCTAGTGGTTGAATGCATAATTTTAAACAAGTCTTCACATTTATGCAGTGAATATTTTTTATTTATTTTACTGATTAAATGAAAATGTGAATGTATGCTATGTTTTTATAAATTTGCTCAGTGCAGCTTCAAATTTATACAGTACTAATTTGTGATACTCTGTAATAGCTTGGCATACCAGAGGATGAGTTGGGAAGCCTTGAAGAAGTCTATCAATGGTCTTGTCAATAAAGTGAACGTTTCTAACATAGAAAACATCATTCATGAGCTCCTCCAGGAGAATATTGTTCGGGGAAGGTAAGCCTTAGTATTTTAAAATAATTCTTTTGCTTTTCTGGAACACTCTTCATGTGTACACTGTTGTGTGTGCTATTAGTAGTGTATGGGTGTTAGTCATATTTTAGTGCTAACCTTAGGCCATATTGTCTTACTGAGAATAGTCCCTTACTTGGGAAAGGGATTGTCTGCTTGGTGGAATAAAAGAGTGCAACAGATGGTGTATATTTCCTTTTCTTAAGGTTTTCGGAATGCATTTTACTTGAATGACTTGTAATTTACAGTTGTCACTGTCTGTTTATGTTTGTAGTGCTTCATTATTTTTTTCTGGGAGAAATAATATTTTTAGCCACTATTTAGCAAAACAAGTTTACTACAGTTACCTGTTGGTGTTGTTTATTGATGTAATGTAAAGAATAGACCATTATGCTGTTGGAGCATGGTAGGTCCAAAAATAATTCTGTTACATTGCAAACAGATAGCAACACTTTCTTTGTCATGGCTTTTTTTGAGGAGGAATGCATTACTTTTCATGTGTGTTATATCTGATGGGAAGATCAGAGTCCGGCAACTAGCATAAAAATAAGAGAATTAAGTAATTTAAATAATATCTGGAGAGTGGGAAAATAGTTCCTGAATGTGATTTCTGTTAAAAGTAGTAATGAAGTTTCACGCTTTTGTTGGGCTGCTTTTTACTTGCCTGTATTTCATATCCCCAAAATTTAATTTTCATACTAACAATATTATTTTAGTTTAAAAATGAGCTTATTGAATATTTTTAGAATGCACTCGCTTGTGGAAGTTTTTGTGTGTGGTTTATAAGTGTCAAAATAATGTGTCTGGAAAATGGCACCATTTCTCCTCTTAGTTAGTTCTGTACTTCGAAACTTGCACAAAGGTGCAATTAAAAGTAATGACACAAACTTTTACTTGGCTGTCAAGTCCTTTCCTGAGATTTTAAGTAGATGATAAATAAGAACTGAAACAGACCACTTTCAGTTTGTAAGAATGAAGTAAATAATTTCAAAATGGAAATATTCACTGTTTCTGTGCGCTAGTATGAAATGAGTTCTATTCTATTTGTTAATGCCAAAGTAAGCAGTAATAAGGTCCCTATGCACTTTGTATTTAGTACTCTGTAGGAGTTTTTTTTAGGATTTCAATAGACCACAAGGAAGATAGATTTGGATATCAGTGTGTACTTTGAAAATACATATTTGGAGGTTTGTTTTGTTTTTATCCTCACCCACATGTTGTTCAGAAATACAGCAAAAGTCAAATTCTGTGTGCTCCTAAGCATTACGAGAAGCAAAATTGAGAGGAGGGGAAGCAAGTCAGATTCTTTTCAGACTTTCTTGATAATAAATGTAAAAGAGATAATTAGAATAATAAAAGAACTATTACCTCATGAGTCCTTTGTTTATATTCATTTAGGCTCTAAGTATTTTATAATCAGACAAAGTTCAGATTACAAAAGGGATAATTGCAGGATACAAGATGGCTTTTTGCATGCTTAGCATTTTTAAGTGTGGCTCTAGTATGATCAATATTTAGTGAAAAATTAGGTAACAGTTAAGAACTCTTCAGTTCAGACAGATTTGTACAACACATTTTGCAAAATTCCATTTGTGGCATGATAAACCATGGTTTTAATCATCTGGTTTCTTCCAGCTATTCCAACTGCACAACACTATTTCATGTGGGAAGTACTGATTAAAAACATTACATTCCTTGTTACCAGAAAAGTCTTTAAAACTAACTTATTTTTACAGGGGATTGCTGTCTCGATCCATTTTGCAAGCTCAGAGTGCCTCTCCAATTTTCACTCATGTTTATGCAGCTCTTGTGGCAATTATCAATTCAAAGTTTCCAAATATTGGTGAATTGATCCTCAAGAGGCTGATACTGAATTTTCGTAAAGGCTATCGCAGAAATGACAAGGTATGTAAAATGTAAAGAAGCAATGTGCTGCAGTGTGGGATCTGCAGTGTAGCTGTGTCAAGTGTATTCAGAGGAACACAGCCAAGACACGGGTCCAGAGCAGTCTGTGGGACTTTTAGTAGTAGAGTATCATGAAAGTTTGGCAACCTATTCTGGATTGATGCTGTGATCGTTTGGTTTTTTTTTATTTGGGCAGAGGTGTTTAATTCTACGGGGTTTTTTTGAGTAAACAGTTCTAATTGTGAACAACTACCAGTATCCTTAGTTTCATGACTCTAATTTGTCTGTGAGATGCATTAATCTATAGTATGTCTGGGTTAGGAAATTTTTCTTTCATATATTAAGATTTCCTGGTTTATTTCTTTTGCAGCAACTTTGTCTAACATCTTCAAAATTCGTTGCACATTTGATGAATCAGAATGTGGTATGTTTCTTTGTTTCTACTCAATCCAAACCCTGTATGGCTAATTTTTAGTTTAAGACAGCAGTGCCCTAAGTGAAGGTTCTCTGGCCTGAAAGTTGCTGAAAGCCTGAGTGTGGTGCCTGCTTTAAGTTGTTAAGATCTCTTTAGAAAAGATACTGGTAATTGCTTATGCAGTTTGCACCACTTATCATTGCACTTACGCTCCAGAGCTTCCCCAGATTTCATGTGTTTGTTTGGGCTAGTATTCAGGCATGTCCTGATGCAAAGCAAGGATCATTTGAGGCTCTGTCCTGCAGATTTTAAACAGAGTTTTCTTGCAACATGTGTGTTAGCAGAAGTAGACTCAGTTGCATCTAATCAAATTTATTTCCAGCTCTATGCCACTTGTTTATGTGTCAGAAATCAGGATGCTCTGATTTAAATAATGTCAAGAAGCAGTGCCTCAGGAATGTGTTGGGAATGTTCAGCATTTTGGTAAAGAGGAAATTAATCTGAGATGTGCTGTTTGCTTATATGCCTGATCCTGGAAGATCTGATTTAATTATTGATGCAATGCACTTAGAACTGGGTTCTGTAATGCAAGTGCTGGTTTATTTGCTTCTTGAAAATGCATTCTTTTATTTTTTTAATGGCAAAATATTTTTCATTGCTTGCTTGTTCACTTCAATAAAACAATCACATTCACTAGAAAAATGGTGTAAATACTGATGGTAAAACTGGATTTGAAATTTTGACTTCCTCTTAATCAGCTTTGCCCCACTACTGCTGCCTTGTGTGTGTGATTAAACTGCTGTGTTGTGGCATCCTCCAAGGCTGGACAGGTCTGTCCAGTAAATGACTATGGTGATAGTGTAACACTGTGCATTCTAATTCTTTGTTGATACTGTTTCCACAGGCTCATGAGGTTTTATGTTTGGAAATGCTCACTTTGCTTCTTGAAAGGCCTACTGATGACAGTATTGAAGTAGCAATTGGATTTATTAAAGAGAGTGGGCTCAAATTAACAGAAGTTTCTCCTAGAGGTATTAATGGTAAGTACAGTTAGCCAAAGTCTATCTTGGTATTTGTATTAGTACATACTTTTCATATTTACATTTCTCTCTTTTCCAAAGCAATATTTGATCGCCTTCGACACATTCTGCATGAATCTAAAATTGATGTGCGTGTTCAGTGCATGGTAGAAGTCATGTTTGCTGTATGGAAGGATGGCTTCAAGGATCATCCAATCATTCCAGAGGGATTAGATCTAGTGGAAGAGGAGGATCAGTTTACTCATATGTTGCCATTGGAAGATGACTACAATCCAGAGGATGTTCTTAGTAAGTTAGAAATGAAAGATAATTCCTTAACTGCATTCCCCAAGAAAATAAATTCAAGGTTAAATATTAATAGCTTTCTTCAATTTGTGTTTTAAATAAAGATTCTCTTTTATTCTAAAGATGTTTTCAAGATGGATCCGAACTTTATGGAAAATGAGGAGAAATACAAAATGCTGAAGAAAGGTAGGGATATTTGTGTGTATACACAACCATTACCTATGGCATTTGTTGGTTCAGCTGTTGCTGCCAACATTTATTTAACAGTGGGTGATATTTATGTCCTATATAACTCATTCAGTTCATGGACCTTTCCTTTGTGTTCACACTACTCAATGTTGTTTCTCCATCTGTGTTTCCATTCAGTTATGATATATCTGCTTTTTGGCCTCTTCCACGTTCTGCACCTGAGACATCTTTTCACTCTTCAGGGGTTGGATCAAGGGGGTTTTTGTAATGAAAGTACTGTGGTCTATGTTCCATTAATCTGGGATACTGCTGTTCCAGAAATTCTTGATGAAGGTGACACTGAATCTGAAGGAAATCAAGAAGCTGGAAGTAGTGAAGAAGATGAAGAAGACGATGAAGAGGAGGATGAAGATGGTAAGGGTATGACTGGCACCTCACAAACAATTGACTGAATGTAGATAAGCAGGAAAGAAAAGTTCTTAGATATTCTGCAAAACTGAGATGTTCAAATGTTAAGCAGTGTTTTTCAAGTCACTTTCAAAATTAGGATGGATTTTCTTAAAACTGTATCTACATCCTCCATATCTCACTTGGTTCAGTACAGCCCTCTTTCTTGATCTTCAGTGGAGACAATACTTACTCATTTTCAATGAATGTATTCAATTCCCAGGAAAAAACATTGGTGAATAAGCCTAACTGAAATTTTTGTGCAGACTGCATGAGTAATGGAAAAGCCAGTCAAGTATTGTTCCTGTAGAATGCCAGTAATGGATTTCCTTACTAGTTTGGTGGAGTATTTCACAGAAGAGCAGAGCTCTTAGGCTCGTGAAAAGTATGAACATTGACATAATTTTTCTTTTTTTTATGCTTTTACCAAACTTTAAAGACTGAAGGAATAGTGAGTATTTTACAAATGAAAGTGTTCCCAGAGTGGTTTGGTTCAGAATGGATTTTTCTATGCTTGCTCCAGGACTTTGCAGAATGCTGTAATGTAGATCTTACAATTAACAGGAAGTAAGAATTACCTGTTATAATCAGAGATGCTACATAAAGCATTGTATAGCTAAATTGTGCACAAAATGGATTGCTAATAATGTTGATAAGAAATGTTAAACCTAGAGGTTGCAGTGACTAAGAAACATGAAATGTCTTTTAAAAAATTACCCTTTTAAAACTGTCTCTAAATATTTACCTTTGTTCCAGATGAAGCAAATACTGATTTTTATTTTTTCCTTATCTATAAAAATAAACATAAAAAAAATACATAAACCTGCAAACAGTCTTAAGTACTTCTAGAAAAATAGTGTGCTACAAACTCAGTAAATGGTAAACAGAGCCGTCCTAAAAAATTACTACATGTGTCTTCCTTAATGTTTTGCTCTTTACAAACCCATGCTTTTCTTTTCCAGGTCAGAAAGTTACTGTCCATGACAAAACAGAAATTAACCTGGTCTCCTTCCGTCGTACAATTTATCTGGCTATTCAGTCAAGGTAAATATAAATTATGCAGCTAGGAGTGTAGTTCTTTTCAAGTCAGTGAGCTGTAATTCTCTTTCTTTTAAAATTCTGTCTTAATGTGCAATTTAAAAGGAAAGAAAATGTAGCGAAGTGGTCTTTATGGAGCCTGACTTGACTGTGTAAAGCAGACTGTTTTTGAAATTCTTATTCTAAGATGAATCTTGTTTGTTTTAAAATGTTCAGGTAGTGGACTGGGACTATTGCTGTAATGAGAACTTTGTGAGTGAACAGAAGTCAGTGATCTTCAAATTTTACAGCATCTTGAGAATTTATGAAAAAAATTTGAGACACAACTTAGAAATTCTGTAGTTTGTCTCCATTTCTGAGATGGAGCTCTTTTGCCATCTGCATTGTTTGGAAAATAAGTGTGCAGTTACCAGCCCTGAAGTATAGTCTACTTGTGGTCATCTTGAGAATGAACTCCCCTTGCAGTTTGTGGCACAAATATTCCAAGCCTGCTGTGTGTAGCTTCTGTGTCACCAAGCTGTGGAGGAGGGATTGATCCTTTGCAGCCCATAATACGCTGCAGGTCTGATCCTGCATGAGGAGTGCAATGATGTAGTTGTGGTGTTGATCATTAGAGATATGAATTAGTACCATACAGAGGGTATCAAAGGCTCTCACATTTCTCAAAGTTACTGTTAAATACTTTGTTGCCATACTCGAGCTTGTTCATCTTGTAAGTGGATGGGAGGATGTACCCAGTGGTAGCTAAAGGCTTTCAGAACAGGAGTGCAAAGAGGAGACTGTGGTATATATTGCTTTTGGAGCTTGTCTGAAGTGCTTGCGTTTCAGGGTGTTTGAAAACGTGCAAAACAAGCTCCCACTATTCTGTTTTATTAAGTTTTGTAAGATGATGTGATAGTAATAATGACTTGGATCATCTTGTTTTCAGATTGCCTGCAAATGTAATCACTTTGGATTAATTTTCAGATAGAAACTCATGAAATACAAAATGTTTATTAAAAAACCCACAAAACAATAAAGTCTCAGCAAATTAAACAGCTGGTGTACTTTACTTCAAAACGGTTGAGGTTTTAGCAGCAATGATGTTTCTTAACTTAGCTTTGGAATATTTTTAGCATGGCATATATTGCACAGATAATAAGTGCTTTTTCTGTTCAGCTTAGACTTTGAAGAATGTGCTCACAAACTGCTGAAGATGGACTTCCCTGAAAGTCAAACTGTAAGTCTTTATTCTCACTCTTCCTGTTACTAACATTATTAAGATACAGTACTATGGTAGTATCTAAAAACCTTGCTCATGTTCCACGGCCTAGTTTGTGTAGCAGGCAGATGAATGAGAGTCATTCCTTACAGCTGTTGTTCCTCAAAATTTATTTCACAACCTTTAGAGCAAATAGACTGACACACATTTCATAAGCAATTTGTCTTATGCATGTGCTCCTTTCTGTCAAGTAATACAAATGTTTGCTCACAGCCTTTTAAAAAGCTCTGTTGTTTGGACTGGTGAAACTTTTGTCCTATGACAAGAACACAGCAGCATGGCAGAGTTCTGTCTCTGAAAGGACTCTGGGTTGAAGATAATATTTGCAGGCAGCTGTAGACTTTAGCAGTGGGGTTTGAAATTTAGCACAGTGGTTTTGTGCTTTCACAGTCAGTCTTTGAATAAACAACGTATTGAATTAAAGCAGTTCTGAGTGATTGCTTTGCTGTAATTTTGGAGATCATGAGACTAAAGCTGTTTTGTCCTCAGACTCTGTAAGGTCAATGCAATTGCTGTATTTTCAAGTAATGGAAACTGTTCTTCATGCAGTACTTCTATTCAGTACTGGTAGAATGTAAATACACATCTAATTTTTCAAGCAGCTTTTCAGTCAGCTGTAAGCTGTCATCATGGGAGTTGCACTTGGGTGGGCTCTTTAACTTCTTGTGGCTTTAATTATCAGTTTTATTTGAAACTGTGTGTGTAATAAGTAACTTTAGTATAATACTAATTAGTAAGGGGAGATACGGGCTACACTTAGGTGTTCTTTGAGAACTTACTTACCTATCATTTTTCAATTCTTGTACTATTGCTTGTTTCTAAGCAATTTATATGGAAGTAAACTAAGAACTGAGATTGTGTATTTTTTTAATCTAGTTCTCTAATTCTGTACATGAAATGTAATATTAAGCATGCGTAAGATGATAATTCTCAGTGAAGTATACATGACCTGAAGAATTTTAAAGAGAAAAAAAAATCCTGTTGCCCAGCAAATCAATTCAGCTATAAAAAATAGAGCAAACAATCTAGAATATATGTACTAGACCATACGAAAGAGGTATAAGGCGTAACACTACTTGGTTGTAGTGAGAACTAAACTCTCAGGATTTAATACCATGACAGTATCTGTCAGCTCCTAACTTCTGTGGGCAAAAGCTGCTCAGAAAAAATAAGGGAAGGAAAAAGAATAACCCAACAATTAGTATCAACCTACAATTCAGTACTAGTTTTAGCAATTATTGCAGTTCAAGATTCAAAACTGTTGTAAAACTCTTATCACATGGAGCTTCTTATTTGTACTGATTTCTTTTTTCCCATAAGAATCATTACTACTCTTCACCTCATTTAATCAAAGATATGAGAGCTGTGACTTGCTCATTGTATAGAATTAAGCTCCTTTATTGTGTCAAAAATCTTTAAAAAAAAGACACTTCCTGATCATTATGAGAGCAGAAGGAATAAGCAGATGTAGGCAGTAAAATTATTCAGGGGTTTCTAGGGCTTGAGTCTGTATATGTGGGTAAAAAAACTGCATACATTCAGCAGGAAATTTGTTTCTATTAGCTGCCAGATTTTAAGCTAGAAAAATCATCCTTTATTTGTTCAAGCTACTGTCTTCAGATTGAAGCCTTTATTGAATTAATTCCCTCTGCCTTCATTAAAAAAGGAGCCATTATTGAGTTTGCAGATGACACCGAGCTGGGCAGGAGTGTTGATCTGCAGGAGAGCAGGAAGGCAGAGGGACTGGACAGGCTGGGTCAGTGCGCTGAGGCCAGTGGTGTGATGCTCAATGGGGCAAAGTGCTGAGTCCTGCCCTTGAGTCACAACAGCCCCAGGCGGAGCTACAGGCTGGGGCAGAGTGGCTGCAAAACTGCCCAGCAGCAGGAAGGGACCTGGAGGTGCTGGCTGGCAGCAGGTGAGCATGATCCAGCAGTGCTCAGGTGACCAAGAAGGCCAGTGGCATCCTGGCCTGGATCAGGAGTAGCGTGGCCAGCAGACTGTCCCTCTGTACTCTGGACAGTGAGGCCACACCTGAAGTGCTGTGTGTGACTGAGGGAGCTGGGCTTGTTCAGTCTGGAGAAGAGGTGGCTCAAAGGGGACCTTATCACTCTGCAAGTACCCAAAAGGAGGGTATAGCCAGTGGGGGTTGGTCTTCTCTCACAGATAACAAGTGACAGGACCAGAGGAAATGGCCTCAAGTTGCACCAGGTGAGGTTTAAATTAAATGCTAGGAACAATTTCTTGACTGAAAGGGTGGTCGGTTGTTGAAACACGTTGCCCTGGGAAGTGGTGGAATCAGCATCCCTGGAAGTGTTCAAAAGACTTGGAAAAAAGTGGATATGGTTTAGTGGTGAACACAGTGGCATTGGGTTTACTGTTGGACTTGATCTTAGAGGTATTTTCAACCTTTATAATTCTCTACTACTATTATTTTAGCCATAAAGCACTTTCAGTCTGTTTTACTGAAAGTTTCAACAATCTGTATTGCAGGATGTTGCATCTTATTTCTTCGCAGTTTCTGATTCAAAGCTTTAAACAGTCTTGAGAAATTCCTGAAATGTTTACTAAACTCTTGGGTGAATCTGCAAACTTTGTTTATGCTTATTTTCTATTCCAGCTCCTACTATGAATAGCAGTCATGATGAGAAGCAGAAATTAGAGACTTTAGCTGAAGTACTCCTTAAAAATCGGGTGAAACTCAAGATTCTCGTTGCAAAATTTTTGTTCAAGTCTGATTTTAAAGTAACTTTCTGCTTTTCTTCTTAACAGTTTTACTTAATGAAACAATATTTATTTAATTTTGTCATTAAGACTGTTTTCCACAAGCTTTGAGTAGTAAATTATCAATTAAATACAATCAAAAAACTAAGCAGAATATCTGAAACCTAAAGACAGATGCAAAAAGCAGGTTTGAGACTAATACAGTCTTAATGACCATCTTTCTGGGTAACTCTTCCAGAAGTCTTCATGTGTAGAAACTTATGTTGTGATTTATCAGGGCTGAGTTCAGAAATACATTAGCTGTTTTTACCAGTGGTTGAATTATCAGATCATTGTGTCACATTAACTGCTGTGCGACTCAAGTTGTTTGTCTGTTTAATACCAGTAATGGATCTATCACACAGCTCTGACTCACAGAAAGAGGATTAAGGTTCAGATGGATAATCTGTGGACTGGAACAACATAATACTGCTTTTTGGCATCGCAGTTTAGGACCAGCTGCTGAGGAGGGATGTCAGCACTCCTATGATTTTTTTTATTTTTTTATTTTTTTAGGAAAAACATTTAAAGTATTGAAGTTCTTTAATTTCTAAGTAAATTTACTAGAAGTGGGTTTGCTTTTATTCATGTTATTTAGATCCAACTGAAGACTGCAGATCAAAAGCAAAATAGCTTTGCTGTCTGTACTAGAGTCTGTGCGAAGCTGTTCTAAACAAGCCTTGCGACTGCTTCTTTGGGCGTATGTTCAGTCTTGGCAGAGCTCACTGTTTTACATTCTTTTAAAAGTACTGTTATTGTCTCTGTTAAAGCTGTATTAATCCCATGTATTACCAAAGAAGAAAATTTAAAGAAATTAAAACTGTAGTTAGAGGAGTGTGGTATTACGAGTTGTTCTGGCTTCGGAACTGTGGGGAAAGCAAGCAAGCAAGCCTGGTTGAAATGCAGACAACTAAAAAAATTAAACCTACCATACATTGTTCTTGCTCTTTGAAAATATGCCTAAAATGAATTGGCTTTTAGGCTTTTCTTCTTTCTTGGCTTGTGATAAGAGCCAAACTTGTATACAGAAATGTTGCTAAATTAAATTAGAGCCTCTTCTAACGCTGTGCATATTCCAGATAAAGGTAATGCGTCACCAGATTTTTTTTTTTTTTACTTGAAATGAGAAAAATTCTTGCAGGCACAGCCTTCTTGAAAGAATTATACATGCATCTGACACATCTTCATTTTTACGGGGTGGTGTCACTTGCTCAAAGCAGTCCTAGTTGGTGGTGTGGGAGTGTCAGTGTCTCGTGTTATTTATGCCTTGAGTCTTGAAGATAACACAAGTACTTATGCTGATTATTTTCACTTTCAGTGAAAATATAGTTCAGGAAACTGATGTAGAGCGGGATGGTCTAAGGCTGTTAATTACGCTTTGGTCAAATTGGTGATTTCTTAGATATATTAATTTCTTCTCTAATTGGAGGGCATTACAGCTGGTAGGTTTAGCAACTGCACCATGATTAGTTCACAGCCTTGCTACTATCTGTAAAAGATAACCATCCTCAAGTAGCTTTTGAAGCAGGAGGTTGTTTTGGGCCTGAGGTGCAGAATCATTCTGAATTTCCATGATTTATCAATTTAAGAAAAAACTACATCACATGCACATACCGTGTTGTGGTATTTGTTGATGTCTACAAAATGAAGGTACAGAATTAGGCTGTTGTGTTACTTACAGCAGGCATTAGCTAGAATTCTGCCTAGATTTTGATCTTCCACGGATGTGTGTATGCATTTAACCTAAGGAGGTGGAATTGCTCAGATTACCTCAGTGAAATCACTTAAAGTGAAGTTTAGTGTGTGCAGCCTTCAGGTAGAAGAGATACTGTGGGACTATGATATATTATTTCATTTTTGTGTGTGTTTGTGTGTTGCAGACTTGTAGCAGCATGATTAAAAATATAACTACCCTTACATCCAGTTAATGATTCCAGTGTAAAATATTGTCAGATTTATGCAAGATTTGTGATAACCATATTCAGCTTTAAGCATATGTTGCTCTAAACAGAAAAGAGATTGAGCCAAAAAAGGGACAAAAGTTGTGGAAGACCATTAGCTGATCACAGGACAGACCTGGACACTTTGTAGTAGCTGCTAAAAGCACTGCACATAGTTTGACGAGAGGCTGCCTGCTGCTGGAACGCCTTCATGGCTTTGCCAGCTTTGGCCCTAAGTGGTAACTTGACAAATCAAGAATAGAAAGCAGAGATGCTGGGAAAAGTAGGCTGTGTGATGGTTACACCCACTAAAATATGCAGCAGTAAGGAAAGTTTAAGGTAGTCAGTGGGAGTAAAATACGATTCAGTGAATTAAAAGGGAAAAAAGGAAAAGTGTGGCATCTGTAAAAGCAGTGAAAATACATAAAATGCAAGGCACTCGTTTCACATAATTCCAATTTCACATTGATTTCGACGAACCTGAGGCCTGCACTAGGTTTGCTCCTGGCAAATCAATTCCTTTAGTTCATTTCCTTTAGAAATGAAGTGTTGACATTGAAAATGTTATATTTTAAGAATAGCTTGCAGGGTGGGGATGTCTCATGATGGCTTCAGCTTGTGTGTGTAATGGATGGAACAGAGCTGTGGGGCTGGCAGGGGAAGGGAGGTGGAAATGGCATCACTTCCAGCCAAGGAGAGTAGAAGTGATCTCCATGTTGGGTCAACCTGGGGGTTAGCTCTGAAACTGCAGCCTTGGCTGAATGCAAATCTTAAAGAAATTGCAAAAAATGAGGGGAGAAGGGGCAGGGGGGAAGTACTAGCTGTGAAAAGGACCCTGTGATCAGAAGGGGGTAGGTTACTTTAGCTCTTCTGCCTGCCATGAACACAGCCTTTGTGTGAATCTGAGAGAGGATAGATTGGGCAGGGTGTGCTTGTGTGTTAAAATTATAAAACCAGGAGAAAAAACCAAAACAAGTCTGATTTTTCTGTCTTTTCCTTTAGCTTCTTTAAATGTATGATGATACTTGCTGTGTTAGGTTGAGTCACAGTTCATCTAAACAGTTATTCTGTTAGGGTAAGAGCAAAGAGAGCTTTATTTAACAGTGGGTGATAGAGCAATAGAGACTGTTTAGGGAGAACTGTGAGAAGTGCAGTGCATTTAGAGGGAGCTTTCTCCTTTTCTTCTGTTTTAGCAGTATTGGGAAGTGCTGTTCTCTATGACACAATAATAAATTCAAGATCTTCACAAAAGATGATTCACTATCTGTATGTCAGATATTTTGAAGTGTTCTACTTCATGATTGGATAGCTGTGTATACTTTTTTAGCTAAGCTGAGTAGTTACTTGTTGAGCATTGTATGAAAACAGTCAAACAACACAATATAGAAATTGCCTGTAAAATTGGGGAACAAATTCTTTGTGGTCTTCAAAACAAGTGATGGGCTAAATAACAGGCTCTTCGTGCCATAAACATCATTGGGAGTACAGGAATTAGTTCACTAACTTTTGAAGCTGTAAATTAAGCTAGAATTGCCATCTGAGCTTGTTGCATATCTCAGAAAGTAATTAAATAACTGTAAAGTTTGTTAATTTTAAATCTGGAAGACTGTTAACTCTAGATCTAACCTCAAATTGTTTAGATAACACAAGCAAGAATGTCTTTATGGGCAAACCTATTTTCGTGCATGTGGTTATTCAAGACACCCTCCTAGAAATCATTGTAATATTTAATTAAAATGTTAAAATATTTAATTACTGTAAACCACAGGGGATACCAAGGCTATAATTGCATTTAAGATGAGGAAGAAAAGTAATTTGCTTTTCAAGTCTTCCTGACATTATTAACAGTGGCATCAGCACTTTACCCTTTTTATTGTTAAAAACTGATTAACTGCAGCATTACTGTAAAATGGGATAATATAAAAAGTTAATATGCATTTTAATACATCACATTAACACAGTGTGACAGTGTTAAAAGGAATGCCTTTAAACACATCTGTAAGTTTATTTGATAAATTACTGCCTTGTTATTTGGAGGAGTGGTTTCTTTTCTTTTTCAGCATGGTTGGCTTTTTATTTGTTTAGAGCTTTTATGATGGGCAAAAATGTTTCTTCTGAATACTTGCTTGAAAGAATGATACAAGAACATGAAATCCAGTATATGCTACAGTAAATTGGTGAAAGATACAAAGAGAACAAAATGCTTGAAATCATCCAGTAGTTTTTATAGGTATGTTACTACTAATTTAGAGAGAAATTAAACAAATAACGCAAGATACATAACTGACAGCCAGAAACCTATTTGGGAGTGTCATAAATTGGATTACACTATGGAATTGGTCTTAGGAGAAAACAGTAATAAAAAAAGTTAATGGGCAAAAACTGCAGGGTTGGTTTAAGCATTGTGTAATTCCATGGCTTTTAATTTATATAAAAACATTTGTTCACTTGTCTTAATTAATGTTGCCAAATGTACCTTAAACCAATTCACAGCTGCATTACAAGCTGTATCTCAGGCAGAAGGTCAGGGGAATAAGTTTGGTTTTAAACCTGCATAGTCTTACTTGCCAGGATCTCTGCTCTCAGCTGGTGATGGGCTCTGGCCCAAGAGGTGAGGTACAAAGTATTTCCCTCTGATTCCTGGTTTGCTGTGTGTGAAAGGAGAGGAAGAGGCAGCTACCAGAAGTTGATCTGATAATAATCGTGGGGTGGTGATGGTGTTGGAAGACAAGGAGGAAGGGTGCCAGAGAGCCTGTGTTCCAGAAAGACTGGACTACCTGTCCTACGTAGTTGGCATTATGGAATGGGAGAGCATCTTCTGCTCTTCCATCCACGTTCACCAAGGAGACAGGAAAATGGAAGGCAGCCTGTCAGTGATGGGGGATGCACAAATGTTTTGGGAGACTAATCTAGCTAGGCTTTCTCTGTTCATTCCTTTCCAACCCAGAAGGAGAGATGCTCTTCTATAAAGGATGATTCAGAATTCAGCCTAAAACAGCTGCTTTAGAAAAGTTTCTCTTGTTCTCTTGGTTAGAGAGGAAGTCCAGGCAGATTGGCCTCCCAAATGTGAATTCAGTCTTTCTAAACATCTCCCTCGGGGTTGGAGCCATTGCAGTGAAACTCAGCCTTCTGCTTGCTTATGCTAAACAGGGCTTGTCAGGCAAATTATGACTGAATAGTTAAAGGTATCGACATCGACAGATATTTCTGATTTTGGAAATAACTGCTAAGAAATGCACATTGTGTTTCCAAAAGGTTTGTCTATAAGCCATTTTGACACTTGGAAGCTGTAAAGAATTTTCATTTTCTGTAAATGCAGGGATTGGTACTATTTCAAACAAACAAAAAGAAGCCCTAAAAAGAATATCACAAAAAGAAGCAACTGACAAGCAAAAACAAAACCATGAAAAAAGCCTTCAAAACCTTCGTTTTTTTATCTTGTAACTCCTTTTTTTATTATGGTAGTCAGTTTTTAAATGAATTTTGACTTTTTTTAGTTAGATGTACATTGTGTTAACACATAGATCTTAGTTTAAGCAGAAGAGTAAATTTGAAGGGCAAAAGTTCATATCCCAGAGAAATTCAGGAAACTACTGGTGTTGCCAATGAAGTTTGATGTAAATACTCATGTTGAAACTTGCATCCATGTAAGGCTTCCTTCAGTTACTTGGTATGTACTGATGGGGCTTTTTTGCTGGTACAGTGAATTTACCTAGAGAAATATTCTTTTTTTCATAATCCAGAAAGAACTCTGCAATATGATACTTGACTGCTGTGCTCAGCAAAGAACATATGAGAAATTCTTTGGGTTACTGGCAGGGGTGAGTTGTTTCAGATTTTATACCTTATGATAGAAAATTTCATTGTTTTACTCTATTTTTTGTGTGTCAAACTTATGTTTTAATGGATAAATAAAACTAATAGTCCTTTTATCATTCTGAAAATGCTTACGTTAGTTGATTGTTTTAGTGGATTGAATTAGCACTTTGATTGTAAAAAGCATAGTGAATGCAGAATGAGAGAACTCACTTTCCCTTGATATTGTTGCTTATTTTGCCTCCCTTTTTTCTCATTATGGTAGAACAATAAATCAGTGGCAAAGAAATGGTACTCAAAAGACATAATAGTATTATGAGTTACCAGAAAATAGCCTTTTTACAGTGCTGAAGATTTATCTTGGAGACTCTTGTCATTTACCATCTTGTTCAAAGCTGCTTAGTAGGTTTAATTTAGAGCACAAGACTGAATACTTACTGTCCTGGGCTTTTGGGTGTTTTGTTTGCTCTTCAATACACAGCTAACTCTCTGGTTTCATGTAACTAACTGCTAATTTAGCTGCAGTTATTTCTTCCTTAATGTTTCCCTATCGATAATATTGACATGTCTGAAGAGTTAAGATTAAATACTTGTCTTCTCAAGGGAGCAAACTGTGCTGAAAGGGAACATTTCTTCTAATTTGTGTTTTTCATTCATTATTTCAGGAAATCCTTTTGCTGACAGTTACAAAGCACTAACCATATGACTCTGCATGTTCAGATGAATGTAGATGTCAATTTCCATACTCTCTGAAATGTTTATATCCAAAATGTCTTACTTCTGTTTCCTGCTGCCTCTCTAAATTGAAATTGTCGTTCAGTGATGTCCTCAAAAAGCATGGGGTTGTATCAGGTGAAAATATTTGATGTATAGAAGTCAAGCAAAATGCTGGGTAATTTGCTGTAGTTCAGAATTGATAATTACTGCTTTGCAATGCAAATGAGTTTCTTGTCCTGACAAACTGCTCAAAGCTATAAAATATATCCATTTGAGTGTTTGCTCTTTCCTCCAAGGGTTATTTAAAAAAGAAGTCTTGCAGTAAATATTGACACCATTAGGTCACTTAGTTGTAGGTTGTTTGCATGTTTAGTGTTTTGTTTAAAGTGGTGGTTTAAATTGTACCGTGTTGTCTCAGCGTTTCTGCATGTTAAAGAAAGAATATATGGAATCCTTTGGAGCCATTTTCAAGGAACAGTACAATACCATTCATCATTTGGAAACGAACAACCTGAGGAATGTGGCTAAGATGTTTGCTCATCTCCTGTACACCGATTCAATTCCCTGGAGTGTAAGTTAAAACAAAAAGCCATTGTCCTCCATCTCCAGTACTCCACAGTAACATATAATGCATTAATTCTAGTATTTTTCTACAGTTTGTAACGACTTGTGGCAAACTGGATTATCTTAAGTAACTTCTCAGACACTGTTGAAGAATTCTGGTTTGTTTCATCTTGTTTTTCTCCCTCTTGTGTATCATCATCCTCTCTCTCCATTTTTCAGTAGTTGATTTAAGCTATTATTTTAGGGAGTTCAGCTGGAATTGGTTGATTAAAAAGTACTTCTTTTGGAAAAGAGTTTTGAGCTTCTAAATTTTGATAAATTAGAAGTTGTATTGAATTATAGGACAAAAATACTGCCATCTTATGATTTAAATATCTAATAAATAAAAGCAGTCTCACATTCTGAGATATATTAGTATGTAACATTAAAAATGAAGAAATAAATATCAAGGTAGCTTCTCTTTTCATATTGTTTTATTCTTGTTTCATAGCCTAGTCTGTCATTCTTCAAGCACACTTAAGTCAGTCCAAATATTTTACCTCTCCTGTATATAAGTCCCAAATCTCTTAAGTTGCCAGAAGTTCATGCATCTGACTTCATCTTGTGGAGCTTTCCTAGATTAAAAAAAATCCTTAAAGAATTACTAGCATAAATATGATCAGCAGCTGCTTCCAGGTGGTAGGAGAGAATTTTTGAGAAAGACCGTCTTGACTAGAATTTATAAACCTTAGGGGAAAAAAGTCAGTCTTTATCAGTTATTTCAGGAGGACAGAAGTTTTTAAGGTAAGAATGTATGTTTAAACTTAAAGGTTAATGCTTTTCTGAATATTTTCAGGTCCTTGAATGTATAATACTGAGTGAAGAAACTACCACATCCTCCAGTAGAATTTTTGTCAAAATATTCTTTCAGGAACTCAGTGAATATATGGGACTTCCTAATTTAAATGCAAGATTAAAAGATGAGTAAGTTGAAATTTTATTTTCAAAACTGTAAATTTAATTAGGTTCTTTATCTGAAAACGTACAGATAAGAACTCTGTGTTCAGGTTCAAGTGAGACTGCCCTTCTGTAGCTGCAGTACTTGAAAAATAAGTTCATGTATAGATATAGTCATTGCAAGGAGTCACTTTTGAAGCTGAGTGCATTGCTGTCATTTTCGGTTCAAGTACGTGCGTGACTCTTTGCAAGATGTATCTGTTCCCCCTCCACCCCCCAGTGACACTCAGCTACCATAACAATTTCCAAGTGTGAGTTTATTTTTATATATTGTCAGCTATACTGCTGCATAATAAATGTTAATGGGGCTTCTCTTTCTGACAAAACTTAGAAAAAATACACAACTACTACTAACAGTTACTCTAGGATTACTTACTAATCCTTAAATGTAGTATAAATAACATTCTTTTAAATCTGTATGGGATATAATGTATTGCATTCTGACAATGTTACTTACAGTTGCTTGAGCTATTTCCTCTAAGCTGGGATTTCTTCTGTGTGTGATGAAAAATTTGGTAGATGCTTCAGCTCACGTAAACTTATATTTGAAACTATCCCTAAGGCCCTGTACAAGGGGATTTCAGCATGGCTCCCTAATCTTTGGACTTCTTGGTCAGTGCCTGTTATCCTTTGCTATCCCAGGCTGCTGCATTTCCACAAGTCACTTCAGGGCTTCACAAAGTTGGGGTTTCTGTTGTCATTATCTGCAGTATGTATGCAGCTCTCCTGTGTGTGAACTTTATGTTGTCATAAAAGAGCAAGTTTTTAAGTAGCATTTGATTAGATGCATCTCAGGTACAAACAATGAAAGTGTTGAAAAATGCATGAAGAGAAAACTTTTGCTTTCTTGTGGAGATCCATAGAGTTTCTTTTTCAGTTTCTTTATGTCAGTGGGACTGCTGAGTTGGCATGGTGTTTAATATAGATGTTTGTTTCCATCAGGACACTGCAGCCTTTCTTTGAGGGATTAATGCCTCGGGATAACCCAAGAAACACTCGCTTTGCCATCAATTTCTTCACTTCTATTGGCCTTGGAGGACTAACGTGAGGAGCACTTTTCTCATTTGCTATTTACTTTCTTCATCTTCCCTCTCCCCATGAACAAAAAAATAAAACTAAAGAATAAATTTTTTTTTTTGGCTGATTAGGGATGAATTACGGGAACATCTTAAAAATGCTCCAAAGTTGATTATGACACAGAAGCAAAATGTCGAGTCATCAGATTCCTCTTCATCTTCAGACACAGACTCTTCCTCAGATTCTGATTCTGACAGCAGCAGTAGTAGTTCAGAGTCATCCATCAGCAGTGACTCCTCATCTAGCAGTGACAGCAGCAGTGACTCAGGTATTTAAACACCAGCAGTACAACTATTTGCTTCTCTTTTATTTCTTTCTCCAGATATGTTTATTACTGTTTCTGTGTATACTACTTTTGAAGAAAATCTGGCTATAGACAGTGGTCATTTCTCTATTTTAAAAACCAATCAATTTTTTTTAATTTAAAGTTTTAAAATATTAAATATTTCTCATGGAAATCTCTTTTTGACTTTGTACTCAGAAAAACTGTGTTCCATTTTTAGAGATGTAAAGAGCTGAGAAACGTTGGTTTGTAGATTACTTTTTTTACACAACTGATATCTGTTGCACTCTACTATGACTTCAGTTTATTGGAGGATTGAGGGATTAGAGTCATTCCCAATTATTTTCTGTGTTTACTGGTGAACCGTAGAGACTCATGTCAACAAATTCTTTTTCTTGGCTTAATTGAGTGAGCTTCATACTCCTTGTGTCTTCCACTGGAAATATGTGCTTCTTCCTTGAGTCAGAAATCAGTTCTTCAGTTCTAGCAATGTGCTTAAATATTGTGCTCCATCTGAGTCCCTATTTCTAATTCCTCTGCTTCAGGAAAAGATTGTGTGGCAATATAGTGAAAGTTCTTGTCTGTAGAGGAATTTCCAAGGCAGAATTAGCTTTTGCTGTTAACTTCTGTATTTTTATGCATTGTAATTAGTGTTTAGTATCTTATTCTGTTGTGCTGATGTAGAAACTTCTGTTAGACATGAACTGTCATAAACATTGCTTAATCTTTAAAGTAGATGCTATCATGAGTTAGTGTGTGCAGTCTCTCCCAGTATATATAGCAGGAGCAGATGATAGCACAGCATGGCTTCCTGTAACACGGAAGTTTGCTGATTCAAAGTTAATTTGATTTATTACATGTCTTTGAAATGAAAATGATGAATAAAATAAAAACAGTGTGAACTGCTCCTGCATTGGAAATGCAGTTCTGTTCTCCACCAGAAGAATCTGCTGTCCAAGGTGGGAGCTGTGTGTCATGGCGAACAGCTGTAGTGACGACAGCACGAGAGGAGGGCACAGCCAAACAGGGTCAGAGGAGGCACTGGTTCAACACAGAGCCAGGTGGCCCTGCAGGGACAGCTGCAGCTCTGCTGAGCTGCTTGATGGGAACCACAGGGGTCAATCCTTAGTGACAAACCAAGACTGCAGTCTGCGAGGAGAAACAGGGTTTTTTCAAAGTTTAGGACCTTCTCTTTTACTACTTGCTTTTTCTCCATTGAGGAGCACAGGCATTAAAATTTGCATCTTGATACCTTTGCAGTCTGGTTTCACTTCTCAGTTTCTTGTGTACTTTAATACAGTGGTCAAAACACTAATTGGAGATAACAGTAAGCTTCAATGGTAAACTGAGTTGAGGTTCAATTACTGGTTATAACTCCAAAGTCTTCCTGTGTTTGAAGCTTTTTAAATCTATAAAATTACTTGGAAGAGTTAAGAGGCATTTTTCAGAGGAATGTGCTGCAGTATTTCAGTGTTGGTGCAGTGTATAAAAGGAATATAGAAAACCTGCTGATCAGAAATTGAGCTAAGTTAGAGATTACTCTCATACTGCCTGTTAATGCTTGGAACTTCATCAGCTTGCTCAGCTCAGCACTGCCCTGGGGAGTTACTTCTAAAACAGGTCCAGCAGAGGATAAAGTATATCTGCCATCAAAGCAGCTGGTTCTTTTCTGTTTGCTTTCTCAGGTCTTTTCCTGCATACTGGTGGATGTAAAATAGTATGGAAAACACTGCTTAAAAACTTAATGGATTAAAATGTATCTGAATTGATCCATCATTGCATTTTTAACAGAATGCCAGCAAGCCTAAGTTCAGATGTGAGACTACACAATTCACATAATGCATGTACTAATAAATCAGTTCGTGGCTGTGATATTTTCAAAAGGTGATGAGAAGCAGCTGATGTGATTCTATAGTTCATACACCAGGGTGAATGAATGGTTATTGTAAATGGCTGTTACTGCCAAATACTGTCGAGTGGGATCTAAAGGTAAAGATAAAGAGCAAACAGGAAGAGTAAGACCTGTTCCACTGAGATGAGACTACTGTGTATGTAGAAATAGAGAAGTTAGCTTTAATCTTGTTGACAAAGCTATCACTGTTTCTCCTGAAAAATGAGCCTGAAGGCCATTGTTGTATTGCTGCAATACTATTATCTCAAGCCATTTCTTCCTACCTCTTTTTCCTCCTGGGATAGTGTTGGAGATTTTTCCTCATCTGCTGTTTTTCATCTCCATTGACTGATAAGCTTTTCCAGCAAAAGTAAATGATTTTGAGACTGGATAGTCTGGGAAAGGTCATCATCCTAGAAAAAAGGTATTTGTGAGAGTGCTGTGGTGTATGACTTTACAGCCTGTGCCTGGTCCTTGGGTACAAGTCAGCAAGAGGGTGATGACAGGTAGAGGTTTTCAAAAGACAGGCATCACATGCAAAGAGCAAAGGGATAAAAATCAGGAGTTCGTTATTTTGGACCTTTTGTTCAGATACCTGTGCACAAATGTTTTCTGGCAAAAAACACTCTGAAGAACTCTTTCTGTAGTTTAACAAGTTTAATATACTAAATTAAAATGCAACCTTAGTTCCATATTTGTTATCATTTCAGATGTTTCTAAAGCCAAAAGAAGGAGAACGCAAAAGAAAAATACAGAATCTGATAAAGTTTCCAGGAAAAAACAAGGAAGGAGAAGGAAATCACTTGAAAAGAAAATTGGAGGGAGGAAGCAAGAGGAAAGAAGTGATACTAAGAGCAAATCAGAAAGAAATCACCGACATTTAAGAGAATCGCACAGGAGAGACGATGTTTCGAAATACCACCACAGAGATGAATCCAACGGCAGAGATGGTTACCACAGCGGAAAGGACAGGAACCATGAACGAAGTAAGGATCCAGAAAATAAACACAGTAATTCAAAGCCGAAGAAAACAGAGAGGAGAGCTTCTGTGTCTGATGATGAAAATTACAGACATGGGAGCAAAGACAATGGACATCGTAGTAGGAAAAGAGAGAGATCGAAATCCCGAGAGAGGGAGCGTGGCCGCTGCAGCCCGAGGGAGGAGGAGCAGGAGGAGCGCTCCAGGAACGGTCCGGAGAAGCAGCGGGACAAGCACAGCCGCTACCCCGAGCAGCACCGAGAGTCCCGCAAGGGCGACGACAGGCACAGGGAGAACTCCCCGCACCGGCGGAAATAAGGCCCAGCCGCCGTGTGCAGTCGAGGTGCGTTTCCGAGCTGTTAGAACTGTATTTTAAAGTCTATTACTGAAGTTTCTTTTAAAAAAAGGTTTTGTACAAAGTGATAGTTTGCATTTGTAAATTTTACCAGACTTTTTCAAATTTTCAGTACCACTTTTTTATAACTGTATCGTTGAATCTTTCTGTTACGTTCTTTGTTTGGAAAGACAAAACTCTTTATTTTGTGAATAAAACAGTAAGATACCAGCAAATTGGGTGTTTTGTCACTTAGTTTCAAGTATTTGGAATTGTAACTTCACAATCTATAAAATGTTGGTTTTTAACTTTGCTTGTTAAAAACCAAATGCTGAGGCTGGGTTGATAATGTACAAATTTCTGACTACAATGTGAATGTTACATGAGAAAACGATAAAGTTTTCAAACAGGCATTCTCTATCTGCATGTTCTTTCAACCTTGCAAGCATGAAAGCCTTTTGACCAAAATCTTCAGGAAATACTCAGTTGATTTTTTTTCTTCAAGACTTAAAAATTGAAAACACAATGTTGCTGTTTTAAATGTCACATGTGAAAGTGCGTCAGCTTGTTCTGTTACTTTTCACAATGTTTTTTAATATTGTGACATCCTGAGCTAGTTACACTTGTGATCTTTTTGGAAAAAGGGTTGGTTTGGTTTTTATTTTTTCAGTTGGGACTTTGATTTTCAAGTCTTGGTCTTCAACTCTATCCCTACAGCCAGAAGATTTAAGGAACATCTTTTCCAGTATATGAAAAACAAGAAAGCAAAACAGGAGATGTTCCAAATCTTTTTAGATGTTTTGAAGTGCTCAAGTTTTTTGGAAGCCGAGTTCAAAAAAGACACCCCTCAGTTGCTGCAGCACTTTGATATAAAATTGTTCTATCCAGAGTCATGGGGTACAACTTGCTCAATCTTGATTTCATGAGAAGTGAATCAAAATCATCTGGTTAAGACATTCTCAATAGTAAGTTACAGAAAAATTTGCAAAGTCTTCAGGATTGAAATAGGAAATAGCGTGGGGGCATGGTCAGTAGGAAAGAGGTGGTAGTTGCAGATTATGCAGTTAACTGTTGCTGTACGACAACATTTCTTTTTTATTTGTGAAATGAACACAGTTGCTGGACAAAAGAGAACTTTGACATTTCATGTGTAAATTATACTTTTTGTATAAAGCATAAGAAATACAGTTGAGCTGTTTTATAACAGAAAGTAGAATCATTCCTAAGGAAATAGATCAGTTTTACCTAAATCTTGTCACAGCATTTTTCTAAGAAAAACGTCTATTTTTTTTTCTGTATTTGACAGAATTTTTTTCTGCAACCTTTCATGTAATAAATGTTTTCAGTCAAAAACATTCCATAGAAAATAAATTTATATTGCAGAAAAAAGTAAGATTTCTATCTTAAGGCACACAGCTAAAAATACTTTGGTGGCATCATGTGTTACATGTTTAAACTGTTGAGCTTTTGCCCAACACACATATCATTTTCAAAATGATGTGTGCATTTTGGCAGTGTGTCAAATCCACAAAAACTTAATTTGAAAGAATGTTTTCTAAAAAGAATTCTGCTAATTCTTATGCTTCTTTGATAGCTCTCTATGCACATTATTGAAAAGAATCTATACTCCTTAATGGTTTAATTGTACAAGCTTATTTAATATATCTACAGTAATACTTCCCTTAATATGTTATGGGTTTAAGAGCATATATTTTATTAACCCATAACATTTGGGATATTCTGGTCTAGTTAGGAAGTTTGTTAATGACACCTTTAATAAATGGAAATAAAGTAAAACCAATACATGTGAAAACATGTAACATTTATTCTGCAGCATCCCGTGCCAGTAGTCCAGTGTTTTACTATAGAGTATCTATAAAAGCATGTTTCTTCTGTAGCCTCTGCCTGATCCCTTGAATTTGTTACTTTGTGATGTGTTTTCCTTGCCATCCTTTGTGTGATTTTATAGATCTAAACCTTTATATTTGCCATTATTCTTTCCTAGAAGTTAAAATTCTCCTGCAGGGTCCCCTTATGCTGGTCTGCTCTATAGGCTTGTCCTCCTGCCCTTTACTGTTTTATTTTACTGTATTTTTCACGAGGGAAAGAAGTCAAAATACTGTGTAGTATTCAAAATGAGGGTATTCCAGGAGATGCACAGTGCCGTAAGAGTTTTGGAGGTGGTCAGTTCTCAGTTGCTGCAGAGCTGAGTGACACTGGGTGATCTGGGCTTGCTTTCCTCAGCAGTAACAGCTGATTGCAGACCCTGCACAGGAAAGGAGTGACTTGTGCCTCTTGTCTGTAATTAATGCTGGAGCTCTAGGTTGTGATTGGAACAGCAGTTTTGACTGAAAAGACTTCAAGAAATGGAGGTCCTATGATTTTCTTCACTGTTCAGTTCTTAATCCGTGATACTTAAAACCAAGGTTGAAACACCTTGGCCTTGGCTTATGGGGTGAGTGGTAGAGCAGTTTTGCAGACTTGGCTGTGCATCAGAGATTTGTGGGAAGGAATTTTTGATGACCTGCTCTGATATTGCATGCTTAAAATTACCTTTCAAATGTGGTTGTAGCATCCATGTCCATAGATACAGCGAGAGAGGCTGCATTCCTATTCTAGGAGTGCCTGGCCAAGTTCTTGAATTTCCTCACACTGGTGGTGTGAGGTGTTAGGGAGATGAGCTGCTGACGCACCCGGCAAATTCCTGTTGGTGTAGGAATAAATCTTGACTGAAGCATTTGTGGTATTGGTAAGAGCTGTAATTCTGCTGTCTAACTATATTTGGAGCAAGGTCTCCAAGTGTGCCTGTTCGTATGCTCAAGTCTAAAGCATGTTTTTTGCGGGGAGAAAAAAGACTACCACTGTTTAGGCACATTGTTACATAAATCATCAAAATACAATCTCACAGTATGAAAGCAGATAAATTCTGGGAAAAAAACCCCCTTTGTTTAAAATACATTTAAATTACCTTTAACAGATGATGCTTTCTAAAGCAGTTTGAGTTGCTGTTTAAGCAACATTGCAGTCTTCAGATAGGAGATAGATCATCTCCAGTTCTGCGTAGGAATGGAGGCAGGACTACAGTAATGTTTTTCTGCTTGTGTTATGTTAAATGAATTTTATAGTCAGATCTCTTACGTACTGAAAACCAAATTCAGTTTTTGAATATTACTGGTAGTACTAACTAGATGTTGATGGTACATTATTTTAACCTAGGAGAGCATGGTGTTCTCTAATTTACTTGAGGCTGTAGTAATGTAACTTTTTTTAACTTTTAAATGCAGGGTGTACTCTAAAATAGCTTAGTCCATGTCAGACTCCCAAAAAATACATCAGCTAGGGTGGGTGCTTTAAGCTCCAGTAGCAATTTAAATGCCTGCCTGTTATTACATTGGTACAATTTTATGACTGTAAAAGAAAACACTAGCTTATGCTCATTCATCATTCTTAAACTACTTTGAATTGTCTTTCAGTGCTGAGGAAAGCATAAGGCTAATTTTCTCAGACAACCGAAAAGAGCAGGAGTCTGTTGTTACATGAGCAGAGAATTTACTCCAGTTACTCTAATAGCCTACAGAGAGTAGGGAGACCTGTCCTTCAATTTATTTTCAGTGAGATTTAGTATATTTCTAAAGCTGTTTTAAATTTGTCAAAATATTTTTTTAAGAAACTGTGTAATCTAAATGCAGACTATAAGGGGGT
Source organism: Promerops cafer (assembly GCA_013398275.1). NCBI lineage: Eukaryota > Metazoa > Chordata > Aves > Passeriformes > Nectariniidae > Promerops > Promerops cafer. The sequence continues at coordinate 2,714,098 of VZSE01009823.1, read as the reverse complement.
ATTTTTATTAAAACTACACAAAAAATGAATTGTAGCTTAAAAGAGGCAGGAGCAAAATACACCTCTATAAACTGGAAAAACTTTAGGTCAGTTCAGAGATGTTCTGCTATTTTTTTGGTTTTCTTCAAGTCTGTAATTTGGCTGAGACTAGTTAGGGATTTTCTTTTCTTGTCTTCTCATGAATGTCATAAAGCATTTTCCTTTAACTTCAAAAAAAAAAAAAAAAACGGGAGAGGGTGCAGCTTAAAACCTTGGTATTCTTGACCCATAAATGGTTTGTTAGACCATCAGACAAGTCCATTAAGAAAATTAACTGCCACCTTTTGACTGTTCAAGCTATGCCCATTTTGAGTATTTTTTCCCATTGTTTCGTGAAATAAAGGGGCCACCAAAATCTTTCCTGAAGGAGAAATAAGGTGCAGCATTCCTTAAGATGGTGAAGAAAAGAGCAAGGATGTGTAAGAGGATGTAAAGCTGTGGGAGAGAACTTGTTTCCAGTGTCAGGGTGCCTGTGACAGGTAAGAAGTGAGGTCAGAGCTGTTGGTGCCAGGGCTGCTGGCACAGGTGTCTGGGTGCAATGCTAATTGGTTTTCATGTGGTGACTGGTATTGCTCCTTAATTACTTAACCAAAATCTTAACCAAATCACTCTCCCTCGAAAAAGCGGTCCCTTTGCTTTTTTTTCAGTGGCTTACCTACTGCTTTTGAGGCACTTTATGCTCTTTTCACAAATCTCTTGTGAAATTTTACATTCTGGGTTTTTTTTAATCATGAAAAGCTGTGTAAGAATTCCTTCATTACTACCTTACCTAGAATTTGGTATAACTTGAAGAAGATTCCTTGTATTTTCAAGACCCCATGAATAAGCTTACACCATCCCATAAAGACTGAAAATTTTCAGCACCTTTTTTTTGTCCTGGAGTAATACTTAAGCTAATTGGAGAAGTACTCATTGATTTCAAAGGGAGAGGACTAAGATGTTTAATGTAGTCACAGATGCTGCTACTGTATTGCCTGTATTTGTTTTGCTCAGTACTCCCATTAGGCTTTTGTTCATTTTCTCCTGCTTTACTTAGAGCTTTTTTCATTTTTTCCCCATCCCTTTTGAACTTCATTCTTTATCACATGCAGTGTTAGCCATTTAGAAAAGTATAATGCCACAAATACATCAAAAATTTACTATATATCACTTGCATAATGCATCAAAAAATAATCTTTAAAGGACAACTTGGCTGAAGGAGCAGTGTGCGTCCACACCTACAGTAAAGAACAAGTGTGCAGCGTGCTGCCTGCCTTCTTACCTCAGGATAATGAGTTACAGGACAATGGCAAATTTAATGAGGTTAATCAGTCTTCCATTTGTTAACATTTCTTTCTGACTGCCTTCGTTTTGAACTGCCTTTGTTAGGAAGAAGCATCGGTAGAGTTTTACAGGATTCTGAATTTAGATAAAGAGGTTTTGTGTCTGCCAATGTGCCCTCAGAGGAGCCACAGTGTATTAAGTAACAGCAGAAAAAGTAAAGAGGGATCAACATCCAGCAGAGAATTGAATTCCAAATTCCTCTGTGTGCCTGTAGGGAATGCCGAGGGTTGGTATTTTCTTACTACATAATCAGCCTGAGTCTTTTGACCGTAAATGCTCCTGCAGCTGTTCCTGGAGAGGTGTGCACCGCTCAGCCAGTTTATCCATCACTTCCACCTGGGCAGGGCTGGTACAAGAGCAGTGCATCCCACTGTGCCTGCCTTTCCCCAGCCCTGCCAAGTGCAGAGCTGGGCGTGTTACGCTGCTCCGCATTTTGCCGATTGTTGTTCTACTAACGTTTCAAGCAAGATAAGCAGGGGGTCTGGTCAGCTGTTCCTGCACACTGAGGATTCACAGTGGCTGCTTGTGAACCCTGTGTCTCATCTGCCCTGGCTGCTCCAGGGGTCATAAGCAGAGAACCCCTCAGTGTACAATGAACGGAAAGAGCCCCTCTTGGCTACAGAGAGAGCCCAGGGGGAGTAACTTCATTACACCAAAGTTAGCTTTTGCAAATACTTTCCTCCTTCATCCTCTTCCTGGTTTTCAGTTATAAGTGAATGTCTTTATGGGAAATCGTGAAGTGTCCCAGTTTTTCATTTGATAAATTAAAAAACTGGAAAAAAATAGTGTAGTCCAAGCAGTGTTGAAGGAAGAAAGATTCCACTGGCAGTTAGGTAGCTGACAGCAATCTTGTATATTGCTGTTTCAGTCCTAGTGAGAATGCCCTCCTCCCTCTCATACCACCACTCCTGACTGCTAGGAGCTTTAAACACGCTTCTTCACAGAAATGCATGCCAACACATCTCTTTTAAACTGTCCTCCCCTTCCCATCTCCCAGGTGGCCCTCCTAAAAGAAAAGACGGTCATGTCTTTCTACTCCCTTTTATAAATGGTGTTTCATGCCCCAATTCTGGTGTCTGTACATACACCTTGAGAAGGAGGCTTAAGTAACTGATAGGGTTCAAGTGGCCTTGTTGTGGTCCTGTGTCTGTTAACCTGTGTTCACAGACTTCAGTCTCAGGGGACATTTATGGTGGACAGAAAGTTCTGTTAATTTTGGGGTTGAAATAGGCAATTGAAAAGTTGGTGTATTAGATCATATTATTCTGGGGGTGCAGACAGCCTTTGTGGCTTCCCATGAGGAAAGAAGACTTAAGTGATGACTACCTGGAATGGTATGCACTCTTTTAATGAATGTGCTTCCTTTGTTCAGGCCGTGAGGTTGGATTTCTGTTCCATAGGCTCTGGTTCTTTGATTAGATTCACAAGGTTCATTTTGCCATACACTTCATTATGAGTCACCAGAAATGGGACACGAAAGTGCTTAAGAAAAAATTGAAGCCAAGTGACTTACTTGATCAGTGATTGAAATGAGAAACTGAAAATACACATTTGGGGAAAAAAAAGTCCCTTTGCAACTCTGTTCCTTCCTGTCCTCTCTTGTCTGCACAGAAAAAAAAAAACCCTTGTTATACCTCTTTGTAAAATAGAGACGGTGCATCAGCCTGTTTTGATCACTGTACTTGTTTGAACCAGGAATTCTTTGAGATGTCATCCACAAGTGCTTTGCAGCCCATCATTTTCTTCGGATTGTGTGTGTTTTGTGATTATGGCTGTGAGGAGAGACTCTGAGGATGGGCTCCTTGCTGTGGCCATGCCAGGGAGGGACATGTCCTTTGTGGAAGGAACCTCAGGCTAAGTTCATCATCCCCATGCATGTGGAGTTGGTTTGTTTGTTTTATTTTGCAAAGAGATTCTTTCCTCTCACTTCATTTTTAGCTCTCTATTTACAGGCGTGCAGATGTGCTGGAGAAGTGTATTTCAGTTCTCCACATACATATAAGCACACACACTTGCATGCAGTTTTCTATTTTCATTCTCTTGTTACGCAAGGGTTTAAAATTAGTTATATTTGTGAATTAATATAGTTCATTGGAATAAATTCCAGCTATTTTTTTACTCTGTAATGAGCTTTATCACCATGCTATCTGAATAGCTCACAAACACTTTTTTCTCTATACCCTGTTAACAGTGTAAAATATTCATAGTCTTGATGATGTGAAATCTGGTTGGGAGAAAAAATGGTGTGTGGTAAATTAACCAAGGTTCTCTGCTGATACATGGTGTAATATAGTGCCACCAAAGAGGAAAAATATCTGGATTTTGATAGTACCTCGTGACAGGCACTTCAAAAGGTGGGATTACAAAAACCAGCATTGCTAGTGCTGTATTTTGATGTCACATTCTGAGGTTTTATACACCTGCAGTTCTACTTTCCTTTTTAGGAGTAAGTGAAGCTGAAGCTTGTCGAGATGAGGCTCTGCCTCGGGATGCCAGGAAGATGGGTGGAGCATCCTGTGGTCTGTGTGCCTCTGATTACCACTGCTAAAGAACAAGGCTGGATTTATCTACCCAAGGCTCGAGGTCTGCCTTATTTTGGTTGCATATAGAATCAAAAACATTCTTTATTTCACAGTATTTATAGGAAGGCTTATTTCCTTAATTGCAGTTTCACTGCAGTTTATAAAGAAAATACAGCATGAAGAGTCATTGTTTTTATGATCTGTATATCAGGCATTAGTTGAGGGAGAGTGAGCTTCAAGGTTAGTTGCATGGTTGTTGTCATCAGTGTATGAAGCTCTTAGTTTGAATGACAGCTTTAATTTGCACTTTAACCCTGCTGTTGGCTTTCACTTAGTCTTGTTGCTAGTAAGTCCAGTCTCTTCTTTTTCATGGAAGACCATTATAGTCTTTTCATAATCGTAATTTAAAAGGAGAATAGGGAAACTCTTATCTCTGGAGGGCCCCTCTTATTTTCTTAATAAGCTTTCCGCTCCCCCTGATTGTTCTGAATTACACGTGAAATACTTAGTTTCTTATCAATCAGAAGATTCCACAAACCTTGTAGACTATTCTTGTGGAATTGTCAGAAAGAAAAAAGGCTGTAATATGTTTTAAATGTATTGTTTTCATTTTCATTGAATGTTTCTCCTGTTAAAAGATAGAAGTGCTCATTTTCTCTTCCATATAATATTCATTATTGCCTGTGTTCAGGGCTAAGTGCTTTTCTATTCATCTCTTCTGTAAACACTTCTTTAGCATTTCACTTCAGAAGAAAAGCCTTCACAGCCTATAATCATATTTATTGCTTCTCCTTTCTCTCTCACACTTTTCCCTGTGATTCTAAACCATTCTCTGGGGCCATCAAGCACAGCATTCCTGTTGATGGGACCATACCACTAATTTTCAAAATGTCATTGTATTTTCTGTTTTGTTTTGTGTTTGTTGGATTGTTTTTTGCTTTTCCTTATGCTTCGGAATAGTCTGTATGATTGCTTCTTGACAGCCACTGGGCTGTCCACAGTGATGCTCTGGTATTTCTTCTACAACTTGTACACCAAACTTGTATGAATAATTCACAAGATTTCCTCTAGTGCCCATTACTCTGTTCATGTCAACAAAGACTTTCAGCTGTCAATGTTTTGTACTTTCAATTAAATCAAGTTCTTTAGTTTTCTGTTCACTTTTGTTTCAAGTAAGCTGAGTTACAGCTCGCTGCACTATACAGTGCTAGAACATGGGTTTGGGACTGTTTCAGTGTTAACCTTCTGCCACACAGAATATTGACCATGTCTGTGTAAGCTGTCTAGCACCACGTCCCAAATCACTGATCTCTTACCTCGCAACTGGCTGCTTTTTTAATAGCCTCTTATGCGGGACTTATTAGAGGCTTTTTGAAAGTCCAGACAAATCAGATTATTCCAAGTAGATTCCTATAATTTTAATTGCATTTAAGTTAATACTTTTACTTTTCACTGAATATCTATCACATATCTAAAAATTAGGTCAATCATTTCCCTAAAGACCTTTGATATACAACTGACTACTTGAATTAAGGGATTAAATTGCTGAAGAAAAGATGAAAATCTTTCCAAGAGTATAATTCAAGGACTTTAGTTCAAATACACTTAAAAATGTATTTAAAGGGAGAGGAAATGAGTAAGATAAAGAGCCTGGATGTGAAAAATGTTGTGAGTCCAGGTGGTTGAGTAGCTTCATTTGAAATTACTTGAGGAACAGCTTGAGTTTAATTTGTTTCATGCCAAGGACCAAAAACCCCAGTGAAATAAAATATTTTACTTAATGAAAACTATCTTACTCCCTTGAACTGCTTAGTTCAATCACAAGTAGACATTACAGAGCTGCTGTGTGCCCGACTTGCTGCAGCAGGTGACAAAAGCAGGAGGAAGTGTGAAGACAGCATCACTCCCTGTGGATTTATCCATCCGTGTGTTACCTCGGACGCCAAGACGCAGAGCCTGGCGCACGGCGCAGGGAGAATGTCACACACACAAAGGCTTGAGAGCAAGGCAGAGGACAGCACCTCCCTGTGCCCTCCGGCCTGATGGAGGTGATGGCAGGGCCGGGGCACCGACCTGCAGCCGAGGGAGCTGCTGCTGGGGAGAAGGGCCATGTCCCAGAAACACCCTGATCCTGGACTGAGCGTCCTCCTCAGGTCCTGCCTGGTGCAGCCCTGTAGAGAGCACGCAGGGACCCCTGGGGAGGCTGACACAAGCTCAGTACAGGCACAGGAAACAATCTCCTTGTTGACTTCCTTATTGGAGACAGAACTGTGTAGTACGTGCTCTCTTTGGGTTACACACACACTTTTCGAGCTCAGTCTGGGCCAGAGGAGCTCAGAGCTGGACAGCCAAGGTTGGCTTTGTCTCCCCAATCTGTTCTGCAGAGCCTGTGCTCCCTTTTCCGCTCAGAATTGAAAGCAGTGAGTGACAAAGCTCCAGAGTTCTCATGAAAATTTTTTCTTGCCCTTTTAGAGTCCCTCATCAAAGAGAGAATGAATGCAGGTTCTTAGGGGGAGCCCATCTCCCTGCTACAGTTGCTGTCTTGAAGGTTTTAAGCTCCAAAGGGAATTGGTGGAGGTTGTAAGGTTTTGTAGGATGATGGCTAGTGGAGGAGACAATCTTGTCATACGTTACTTCATTTGTGGCAACACAGCAACCTGTCTCTGCCATGCAGTTGCCAGATTCCCACATATTTTCAAAACAGGTGATTTCCTGTGTGTCTGCTGGGGGAAAAAAATAAAAATTTGTCCCTAATGAGCAAAAAATTGTGATAGATAGGGACTTTGTGTAGGTGGAGATCTGAGCAGTGCATCACTTAGTCTTCTTCTCATTCTGATCCCAGAATTAATTCATTTGTTTCTGTGTTTTTTTCCAGCAGGGATTTCTTGTTATAAAAAAGTGAGACTACCCATTGTCTTGATTTTTTCCTATTTGCCCACGCTGTGCAAATGTAAAAAAAAAAATAAATTAAGAATCCTACTGCTTTAATATACCTGCATAGTTTAATATAAGAAAGGGGTTTTTTTCATTTCTACTGAGTGCTGCTATAGCCATGACTGCTGATGTCCTGATCAACTTAGTCTTTCATTTCACCTTTACAATGAAGTTGGAGGGAAGAGGGAAAGATTGAATGCACATGAATCGTTTGGTAAAAGATCCTCTAGCTCATTAGTAGCTCATTACCTTAACTCATTCAAATTCCACCCACTTCTCAACATAATTACAGAGCAGACCAACTTTCATAAAACCTCCCTAATATATAAAGTGCATTTGTTGTTGTGTAGATAAACGTGCATCTGCACACTGAAGCATTCTCTTACCTGTATGGAGTGCAGAATATTCATTAGTGTTCCCCTCGGAGCTTCCATCAAATGGACATAGTTGGAGCTCAGGGGGAATTTCCTTCCCGCTTTTGGCACAGGCAGCAAATCTGCTACCAAAATCTGTACATCCTCCAAAACCTATACTAGACCTTGAAGAGCCCCCAGAGACCTCTCTGCCTCATTGTTATCCGTGGGACTGCTGCTGTGCTTCCTTACAGCCTGTCACTGGTACTCACAACTCCCAGGAGGCAAACTCCTTCTGCAGCCAACCGAGGCTTCATGCACAAGAGACCTCCCGATGTATTTTTCACTAGTTCTGAAGAAACACAGTGCCTGGCACTGCTCTAAAGCAGTTCCTCAGGCCTGCCTGCCCAGCAGAGATTCTGACCTCAGGGGTGGCTCAGCTCCATCTCCTGCAGCCTTGGGAAAGGTTTCACCAGAGGCCTTTCACAGGGCTTTCCCAGAGCCACCTTCCCTCTGCTCTGAAGAAGCTTTTGCTCTCTGAGGAGCTTGGTGTGGTAACAAGCCCACAAGTATAATGCTAGGTGCAGATTTTTTTTGCAACTGTAGCCTAAGCAATTCTTTCTTCCTCAGAGGAGGAAGGCAGATCTCATGGTAGTGCACTTTTTACATTGCACATGAGGTTTGATTTGCTTCTCTGTGGTTACACCAGATGCAGTTTTATTTGCAGTATACTATTTCAGTGACTGTTCTTTTTCTGGGACTGTGTAATCATATGGAGGCTGCTTTTGATCTGTTTAGTATATAATTAAGCTCTATCTGTTGCTGTCTTTTTTTTTGACAGAATGGCGAGTAAACTAATGAATGAAAATGTGCTGGGGAAAAAACCAACGTTTTTCAGTTGAGTTATAAACCCTAAGAAAATCAGATGTAGAAATAAGGTTTTGATATAATTTCTATTATTCTTCTAAAATCTTAATGCAACCATCACTACAATCTAAGGAAAGAATAAATATTTAAAAATTCTTATGGGTCTCAGTAGCAAATATGGTAATTCTGGGGCAATAATATTTTAAGGCTGTGGAGTTGTATATTTCATAAGCAGCTATTTAATTATACATGGTGCTGGGTATATTAAAATATATAAAATATATAAATTATAGAACTCCATATTAAAATTAATCTTTAAAATGAGTAAGCAGTTAAGCTGGGGAACTTAAGCTTCCCAAAGTTACTTTACTGTTACCTGCCAACTACAATTTAGTAATCACAATATTACTATTTTACCAATAGAACGACTCAATCTCAACACTATGCATGAAATCCCTGTGTATTTAAAAAACGGTTTATCCACATAATATATCCATCTCTCCTACTAGTAAAGCAGAAGTAACTTCTGCAGCTCAAATGAATATGTATATGCAGGCATAAAATTCCACTGAAAATAAGAAATCAGAATGATCTAAATCTTGTGTACTGTTTGTTTCTCTTCCTGTGCTGTTCCAATGGCACAAGCCTGCTCTAGAAGGTGCCCAATTACTGTGCCTGTAGACTGATTCCTGTGACTCATCCAGTGTGTCAAGAAGCATCCACCCTATTGATGCAATTTCTCACATTTCTGCTGAAATTAAGCACAGCTGCAACTTGTCCTTTAAGTATTTAAGTCCTTTAAGTATTCTTACAACTGGTCTCCATTCAGGTTTTGTAACTATTTCAGTTGGCTTGCATTTTATCCTGTATTTTTTTCTGAGTTGTCTTTTGACAGAAAAGGGGGAAAAAAGTTTTAGTATGGAAAAGGAAATGTTTCCATATGAGAGGGAAGTTTTGATACGCTGTTTCTCTGCTGGCAGAGGGAAAAAATCAAACCAGTAAACCTGTAGTCAAACACTTATAAATTTCCAGAACTGATAGTCTGGCCCACACTGTCCAATAACACAGGTATTGCTAGTACAAGCTTTTAGTGTAGAGCTGATGTGTACACATTTATCCTTTTCAATAAATGCTCTTGTGCTGCCCTCCTATACTGAAATGTGCTGCAATACCAGCATAAAGCACCTAACAGAAGTGTCTGCTTTCAGACTGGTTTCAGAGCATGCTGAACCACCTCAGTGAAACAGCTAGCTCATATCACCTGGCTTGCCACCTTCACACTGGTCTTGTTTAAGACAGAGCTGCAGTTGGAGCCAAATCCTATTCTTGCTGTCACTAGGGTAATTCCCCTTGGGGATTATTAATTAGAAGGGCTATTATTTATTTTATAATTCTGGATGATGCACTGAGATTTCATACTGAATAGCATTAATTCAAATACTTGCAATCAGGGACACAATGCATTTTTATAATGCTTTGTTTGATTCTCATTGTTCAGAGAAAGTCTTGAAGCTGTTGTGTCTTTCACCACCACCCTTTTTATTTGACTCCACACTAACTTTCACAAGGTAAGCTTTGGCTATGTAAAGAATAAAAGATTATAGTTATCCTTGGTACCTTTTTCAATCCACAGCCCAAGATAGAAGATGACTAGTTTCCCATGTGATCGAAACCACTAGCACTTATATTGGATTTTGTATTTCATAGTTTTCCATCAGGGGAGAAGTGCCAAAATTATGCTGCATATGCTTGGCTTCTTGTCTGTCCTTGAAGCAGCAAATCTGTGGGAGAAGAGGCTGCCCTTAGCCAAAAAATGATCTTTTCAAATCCGATTTTCTTGGAATTGTAGTTTGTTGCACCGTTTTTATATAAATATAAAAATTTTCCATATGTAAGCATCCTTGGTGACACCAAAATAACAAATGCATTGGTTCAAATATATACCCTTATAGTACCCTTCTCATAGTTCCTCATCTCCTATGGTGTGCACGATATTTTATATACATAATATATATATAAATATATATATAAAACAATATATTTTATAAAATAATATTGCTGTGCAGTATTATTTTATAAAACAGATGGGAACTCAGGAGGTGACTGATCTTTCACCTGTACTTTAAAGAGATACTGCATGGTTCTTATCTAGAAACCCCTGGTGATTTTTAATGGACTCAGGTTTAGGAACACCGAGGAAAGGAAATATTCTAATTGGTTTTGTTTCTCAGCTGAAGAACAGTTTGTTTCTATGTTAAATGAAGTAGTGAAAACAAATAGCATGCCATCTGGCTAGCCTACATGGGTACTTTACCAGGAGGTTTTCAGATGTTCTCTCTGCCAGTTTTCAACTTCTTAAGTCCTGTGTTACTGACGTACTTTCTTTACACAGTTGTTCTTTCCTATTTAGGAATTATCTTGTTCCTTGAACTGAATTAGAATTTTAAAAATCATACACTCTTTTGCAAAGATTTTCCCTATCTGTTGTTTAAGTTATTTATCCTCCAAATTAAAAATCTCTAGTGTTTCCAGCATTCACAGTAAATCAGTTATACAGAGAAATAGTCCTCTGTGTTATCTGTGAAGCTGATATTCTCAGGGGGCAGGATAGCATTGATGTACCAGTGAGCTCTCATTCTTGGAACAGATTGTGACTGAAAGGAAGGGTTTAGCAGCTTTTCTAGTGCTTGGAAAGATGTCATATGTTTTTCTTTAGATCATCTTTTTTCTGCTTCCTTTTCTCAAAGCAAGAACATCCTGCAAAAAATAAAAACATTTAACATAGCTGGGAAAGGATTGAAGTACAGACAAAAGTAATTTCATAAAAACAAAATATTTATTGCTGACTGCAACTTTTAATATTGTTTTTTCTTAGTATGAGTCAAACATATGTTCACAAATATCTTTGAAATAACTGTGAGCATATAAATGACAACAAATTTGTGAAGAAGCATTCATATGTGTTTCTGGTTCATCTCTTTGTTGTTTATGATGAAGGTGCACAACCCTGATCACAACTTAGAGATGTGGTTCTCTGAGCATGACGTAGATAATAAAGATAATTCCTTGTGCCAAACAGCTTACAATCTAAATCCAAGTAATTTTTCTCAACATACAATCAGAAAATAGAAATGCTATCACAAGAATTATCTGATCTGTTGGACAGTACAAATAGCATAGTTATGTAAGATTGAATGGTTGGCAGATATTTATATGAGTATACTTTATGAACTAACTTATCAAATAATTTGGAATAATACAGATAATTTGTAGGCACCCTTCCCATCTGATACTGAGCATTCTAAATATAGCTAGTAGACTCAAGTTTAAAAAAAGGATAAATTTGAACCATTAAGAAATCAAGTGGGACACTTAAACACACTTTAAAAACCCCAGGAAACTGGAATTCTGTGGACAAAAATAAAGAGCAGTAAAAGTTAATAGCAAATTTCAAAAAGCATTTCAAGTAACTCCATCAAATACAGATGCAAGGCAAAAAAAGAACAAAAAACCCAAATCACTGTCCTCCTTAAAAAATAAAGATAGACTGGTTAGCAAGTAGCAGGTTGGCTAAGTAGTTGCTTTGTCTGTTTATACAGGGAGGCAGATGGAGATCTGCTAAATCTGGGATTGTTTCCCCAGAGGCAGTAGCAGGGAAGCTGGAAAATGTACAGGCATATAAGATATCTGGTTATAAAATATCAGATTTCCTTAGAGGGACCAAAACTCAAGACATGCATACAGATGTGAATTTTAAATTGAGTAAGGGAATCTATGAAGTTTCAAAAGTCTTAAAAAATCACTTGATCCAGAAACAACTCTTTATTGTAAAAAAAAACCCCAAATCCCCCAATGAACAGGTGACAAACAATGAACTGAATGCCAGTAGGAAAAACTCTAACAAAGTCTTTTGAAGACAGCTTATGAGCAAATACCAAAATCTTAGTTTGGTAAGGGACTAGGGCATAGATTCAGGCACAGAAGATCTTAATTCAGTCATCATTTCTTCACCATACTTTTTCCATGCATAAAAGTAAGTGGTTAGATTTTTAGCTGTGTTTTATTAAAATTCTGCTTATTAGGCCTTAATTTTGAAGACTATAGAAATGAGTTGAGATCTTCAGGGAAAAAAAAAAATTAAAAAACCAAAAACCAAACACCTCTCAAGTTCCTTCTTCTCATGTACATGGTGACAAGGCTCTTAGAATGGGAGGAGTGCAAAGTAAACACAGAAGGCTGCCCATATTCACTTAACGCCAATATGACTTTAGAGAATTTGGGGCAGCTACTCTGGAAAAGAAGATGTGTTGAGGTAATCACTCAGAAACATCTCCCATTATAAAAAATATTGGTACTTAATGGAGCGGAAATATTGAAATTACTGTTTGTGTAGTTTCTGTGTCTACATCTGGTCTCCCAATTTCTGAAGTGTCTTTTACTGAAACACTTCTCAGCAAAGCTAACATTTGACAGGTTACCACTGGAGAAGCCAGTTGAAAAGAAGTCCTGGAAACACTTGGTTTATTTCCACAGAGGGATACTTGTGTAACGCACCTTGAAAGTATTTATTATTCTTGTTATTCCTTGCGTTGTTTGCCATATGGGATCACCAAAAAGGCAAATCAACATGTGGAGCATTAGAACGCTATTCTCATATTTTGCATAGACAACAAACAAACAAACAAGCAAGAAGTCTGTAATCATACCTCAAATGCCCTGTGGTGCTTAGAGGCAGCTTATTTTTGAAATGGATGATAGTAAAACATTACTGATCCTTAATTCTCAAAAAAAGGTATAACAGTCAAACAAAAAGCTTCCTCAAAATAAGTGGTAGGCCTTTCATATTTATAAAAAATAGCTTAGTGTGGAGAACACAACAGTTTCCTTGTTTGCTGGGGACAGAGAAAAATTTACTTAGATTTCTGGCACTCTGTCTCTTACAGGGTGAGTCATGAGAGTTGCTTGCGGCCTCCCAGTGGTGACCTCGCCTCCTAAAATTATATCAAAGGTCACCCAGATGTAATATCACTGTTGCCTTTTGTAGAAAGTATTTCCCAGCTCTTGGGACATCCTGAATTGATGTTGGGTTGCAGGCATCCCGAAGAGGTTTGTTTGCATGCACCATTCTGCATGGATCTACTCCTTTCAGTGACGAACTTGTATCACATTAAACCTATGTTCAGTGACAGATATTTTAGAAAAGCCATCCCAGTTTGTTTTGTTAGAGCCAAATTTAAAGTTCTGAAAAAAACCAAACTGATAAAATGCAATTCATAGTCAGCATGTCTTCTTCGTACTCTGCATATTCTTACATAGGGTAAGATCCCACCTCTGTCTGATTTTATATGTTGGTTTATGCAGATTTCCAGTAGAAATGTGTCCAAGAGCAGCCTCTCCTTTCCAATAGGTTCCTCTGAATTTACAGACCTGTTATTGCCTTATAAGATCTCCCAGGCTAAATGGTCTTTCTGTTGCTCACATCACTTTTGCAGCTGTTTTGATATGCTATGACTATTCTGAAATTTCATAACTTCTAGTGGGCTTTCAGCATGTATAGAGATGCAATGTGACATGTTGATAATACAGATCACAGGGCATTTAAAATTTTCCACCCTTCACACTTACACAATCTTATAGACCACAGGATTTGATAGGGAGCTGGAGTCAAGAACGGTGAGTTGCACGGTGGAAGACATCTGTGAAATGCATCACAAAGATGTGTACAATTGTGGGTTAAATTTTGCTGGTTTTGATGAGGATAGGCCTTTCAAAGACAGACCCAAGACATACCCAAGACATGCATCAAGTGTTTGAAACCATATACAATAATCACTCCCCATTACATCTGTCTGTACAAAGCTGATGGTTAGAATTCATTGAAATATCTTTTTTTTTTTTTTTTAAATCGTGAGCCACTGAACAGAAATGTACTTGTTCTGAAGAATGTTATAGTATTCACAGGGGTTCTATACATTTCCATATTAACAGCAAATACAGTGCATGGTCATTTGCAGACCACCTTTCTATTTGAGATTGAATAACATCTCTGTGGCAAGTACAACAGCTGCTTACATAAGTAAAATAATACTGCCTGGATGTCATATTCTTAGTTCTTTACAATAGGACTTGAACGTTGGATATGAAGAAAAAGTTGCTGAGTTTTTGTGCAGTCAGAGATATTTTGAGATTTCTTAATGTGTTTTGGAGACTGTTGGGCTAGTTTACTGCAAGTTTGTTTTGAAAAGGGCTAAAAGATAGACAAAAGATACTAAAATATGAAAATATTTTGGATATTGCTAATGTGCAATCATACATGTATGTGCCTTTCAAGATAATCAGTTTTATCAATTTATCATCTGACTGATCCCAAACCCTCTCTGGGTATTTTTGTTGTTGTTTGCTGCTGAAGCAGATGTGTACATTCAAAATTCCTCTACCACTGGTCCAACATTCCTAGTTTCAGTAGTGGATTTTTCCTACTATGCCATCTATTCTGCTGCTACAGATTCAGACAAACTCAGGACTTCTGGGGAAAAAAAAGTGTCCTATTTTCAGCTGCTCTTTTTCTCTGAAGGAGACCAGCAAATCTTTCACAAACACTTAGGTATGCTTTAAAGTTCAAATTTCCTCTGAGCAAGAAATTTGTGGTAGGTAAAACACCAGAAGAAGGGTTATATTCATGTTTTTATGGGATGATTAATTCAAACTCTCAGAATTTCCTGTTCTGAATACTAAAAGAACTTATTGAACATAAAATTATAAACAAGGTATGATGCAATTCTTAATAGTATTAAGTATCACTGCTCTTCTCCAAAAACTGAAATTAAAGTTCAGCAAGAAGTTTTCCTCCAATGTTAAATGTTCTTGTTTTCCTTCCTGCAGAAGAATAACAAATTAAACACTGTAGGATTCCCTCTGTTTGCATCACATTCTCCAGGAGCAGTGTTCAAGCTATAAAAGCTAACTCAAATTATAAAAATGCTGTAAATTTTCTTATACTTAAGTTTGCATTGATTTTGATGTTTCTACCATTATCATTATTATTTTTCTCTTAAGTACTTTAAAAACCTGATGTTTTCTAGTGCAATGTGTATATTTAGGACACACTTTCACCTTTTGCAGAACAGAGCTGAGGAGTAGTGGCTGTTGTTTTGAGCCCTCCCAGGTGGGCTGGCAAAGCCGGAGGGCTGGGAGGTTGGCTACAGGTTTGTGTGAGTTTAGGGAACGAAGAGCAACCCCTGACGGGCAGAAGCTGAAGGAGTAAGGAGGGCAGAAGCTGAAGGAGTAAGGAAGGCAGGAGCTGTTCCAGCTGGGTGCTCGGGGATCGCTCCTCACGGCTGTCGCCCCCGGGACGCGGCGGTGCTGCCTGTGGCTCGCCAAGTCCCAGCGGCTCCGGGCACACTGAGGTGAGCGCGTCCGGCCGGCTCTGGGCTCGTCCGGGGCAAGCAGACCCGTTGGGCTGGCGGAGAACCTCTCCAGCCCCGCTCGCCTCCGCCGGAGGCTGCGGCGCTCCGCTCTCCCTCCCGGGCCCGGCCCCCGCTCCCCACACGGGCCC
>VZSE01009823.1:2660068-2698389 GCA_013398275.1 Promerops cafer | reverse complement strand
CCGGCGGGGACCTTGCTCAATGTCACGGTGCGGGGCGAGCAGGGGATGCGCGGCCAGAGCCGGAGCCGCGGACCAGCCCGCCCGCTCCGCCGCCGCCGCCGGGCGAAGTTTGCCGGCCGGCGCCGCAGGTAGCGGGGTCCCCAGGGTGTCCTCCGGCCCGGGCGGCGTGCGGGCTGCCGGGGGCTTATCGGCGTCTCCGCAGCATCGCTTGTTTGCAGAAAGGATAAAGCGCGTCTCTAAATAGGTCAGGGGCTTCGGCAGCGCCTGGGATTTGCGTAACGATTTTTGTTACGTGGGAAAGGTGCGGGACTCCTGTTCCGCGGCTCCGAAGCTGGACCCAGCGCTGCTTTCCTGGCACACGGAGCGACTTTTTAAAAAGCAATAGTTGCATGAGCACAGCTCGGCTTTCTTGTTTTTTAAATCCCGACGACTTCGGGAAAGTTAAATTCCTTCAGCAAAGGAGGAATTAACCCACATGAAGGAGTCATTCTTGATGAGCTAATTACGCGTGGTGCGTGTAAGTGCTTGGCATCGCAAGCCTGTGGACGGTGATGGTATGCTTAAAATGTTCACCTTCGTGTCCTGGTGACATTGTTTTAAGATATGCGGAGGAGAGTTAAGTACAAGATTGTGTTTTCTGCAGCTACAGGCAAGAAATGCCCTTGTTTCAGAGGAATTGTCAGAATATTCGTGCATGTGTGAAGGCTTAGGTTTGTTTTCTCTTGTTTTTGACTCCCGATCAGACTTGGGAACTCGCTTTGTATGTTTCAAAGGTTGTGAGCTTGGCATTAGATCTGTATGGTCAAACTTGAGTGGGAAATCTATAGATTGAGTGGGAAAAGTTAGAGAACTGTGGCACTGTGAGCCCTCAGCAGTTTCCATGAATCTTCAAAACACAATTAACAGCAGCTAACTACTAGTTATGAGAGGAGGGAGATGATAATTTTATTTCCATACTCTCTGCTGCTGCTTTAGTGCTGCCTTGGACAAAGTATAAAAATGAGATGCAAAAGAAGTCCTCTTGCTGTCAAGAGCCTGTATGTTTTCTTATCTGAACGAAATGTAGCATGAAACAGCAGTGTAAAGCCCTGAACTCACAGGGGATGCACCTGTGTGATTGCAGCAGGTGTGGATGAAGCACTGCTGCCGCAGGTCCAGAACGAGGGGCACTGACAGGATACTGGAGGGATGCCCAGGCTGCTGGGTTCAGGGAGAACGTGCTCTTCGAAGCTTCTGCCTCTCGTGGCAGCATTGTGCTCTCCAGTGGATGCAGCCACCCTCTGCCCGGTTACTGCAGTTCTGAAAACAAGGAAAAGGTGTCTCTTTGTGTAGCCCAGAGCTGACGCTAGGCTGCTGTGAATGGGTTATGCTGCTTCTCCTTTACCAAAGAAGTAATCTTACTACTCCTTTCAATTCACCAGGTTAGTAGACTGCTTAAGGGGAGGGACAATGTTTTTTTTCTGCTTTGTTTCTGTGGTATTCCTCTGTAGTTGCAAACTTTTTTTCTGGTGTTTGGTCTTGCCAAATGGGTTTTTTGTACCTCAGACCTTTTCTAGTGGATGGGATAGATATGTTTGTGTGAAATCTGAAGGCGGAAGATAAACCAGTAGTTATGACACTGGTCACATTAGTAACTTTTTGTTCTTTTTTCAATTGTTTGGCTTAACAATCCACAAGGTAGTAAGAAATTAGAAAGGAAACTATCCTCTTTACAGGACATTTTCACTAAGTTATCAAGGTCTTACATTTTTTTTCCCAGTGAATTATATAATGGATTGTTGGTTAAACCTAAAAATATTAACAAAAACCAGCAGGTGTCAAGATACTGTGCTGACTTGCCTCTTCCTGTACTAACGGGAGCTGTCCATCCCTCCTGTGCTCCCTCTTTCACAAGGGACCAATATACTCACACCAGCACCAATTTCTCTTAACTGACTGTTCACTGTCTGCATTTTTTATTTTTTTTTTAAGCTTTTGGATTTCCTCAGCTAAGTTTTAATAGAGAAGCTATCTTCCTCCTCGAGTACAGTGGCTCAGGGATAAGTCTGTACAAAAGTAGCAAAAGGCCTTGTGGAAGATAATCTTTTGGGGGAGTGTAGGCTTGTTAGTTAATTAGCTCTGGAAGTCCTAAGATTTTGAACAGCAATGAGGATTACTGCATAAAACATAACAGATGTTTTACAGTTCTTGCAGTTTTTTCTCTTCAGGTTATCACAAGGGATTGTGGTTTGAGAATATTTGCTCTCTGAGTTTGAGAATTTATGAAATGGGGCATTCCTGTTATTTTCAAAATGAGCATATGGTACAGTTGTGGTAGTCTCAAAGCATTCATTAGGCTGTGTTGGGATGTAACAGAGTACAGAACTGGAGTGCAAGGTGCTCTCTAGTGTGCTGAAATACACTGCAAAGCTCAGGTCATCTGTAGTTAATGGGAAGAAAAGATGACTTTGCAGTCTGAATAGCTTGCTTTCTGAAATTCTGCTCTTACTTTGTAATATGCCTGAAGCCCTTTGGAATTCCTTGAATGACAACTTGCAGCAGATAAATATTTTGGTTCTGTAACTTTTGCATTGCATTCGGAAAACTGTAGTACTTAATATATGTCACCCATCAAGATACAATTGTGACTATTGTATCTTATGTGATCCTCAATTACCTCTGATGCAGTGAAGGTAGAGGCAGATGTTAAATGCCATAATACCCCGGTTAACAAAGGGGGAATTTCCCCAGATCCATAGAATGCACTTGACTATTTTATCCTCAGGCTGATGGATGTACAGAGAGTTGAAAGAATTACAGGAACTTCACTCTCCTATGTGACTGTAACATCCCTCTGGCTGCATAGGTTACTAGATTTTCACCACATACTCTGCTTGCCTAACTACAGATGCAGCTGAAATGTTGATTCAGGGTCTATTTTCTATTGTTATTTTGCTCACATGTGAAAAAGGTACAGGTTCTTTTCAAATGTAAAATTTGTCTTTTTACTGCAGTTTCATAGAGCATGCATAATCTTTCAACAGAAGTTTCTGGTTTTTATTATTTAACAAAGGCCAATGTTTTAAAAACAAAAAACATTTTGAAAATCTGTGTTCTAAGTATTTTTAAAAATGTTTTTTTTCCACAAAATTAATATGTTTTCTGACTTTATGTAATGCACAAAGCAAGCAGCGTAATGATGGCAAAAATTCTCTGCGCTGTACAGTCATTTGTCATCATTCTGTATTGTTGGAGAAAGTGCTGCCAAAGAGAAGCTAGTATTCTAACACAGTTACATTCAGTGAGAGCACTGAATATTATTAAGTAAGTGTTGCTTAATTTGTGTTATCAGTAATACATTGGTAAAAATAACAAAATATTTGGTAATTTGTTCTGGTATAAGGTATTTTTTGGTGCTAGGAAGTGAGGGTCTTACTCTGTTTGCCACAAATAAAGCCTTTTTTTTTTTCTGATGCCCTGCAATACATCACGTTCCATGAAATTACGCTAATATTTCCCAGAGTGATTAATTATGCCCATTAACTTATACATTTTTATTGTTTCCTAAGTGATTGCTCTCCTCAGATCATGTGCAATAATTCTTTTGCATTTCTCAAACGTGAAGCTTAGAACCTTAACACATTGTACATTTTGCATGCAACTGTGATTCTTCTTATATATTAGCTAAAGCTGACATTGCTTTCTATAAACATATTAATTGACATGTTAAAAATTCATTAGACAACCTGAGCTTCCAAGGCTTGTAAAAATAGAAGCCCTGTAAACCAATCTAACTATATCAGTGCAGCCCCAGTCTGTTGCTTATCAATATTGGTACCTTAACAATTTGCTGCTGCTGAACTACCAGACAGCTCTTGTAATGACAGGTGATGCCAATACACAATGAGGCACGTTAGAACTGTGTTGTTTACATTATTGATGATTGTTTGTATATGAGCAAGTTAACCTGTTAGGCAAACACTGTTAATGCTTCATTCCTCAGTGAAATTATTCAATATAACTTTGCTTACTGACAACCATTTTTTGGTTGTTAAACATTAAAAGGAATTTAAGAGGGAGCAGTAGCTAGACGGGAGTACAAGCAGCAACTTTAGACAGCTGAAGTCCTTTTTACCTCACTTTATATACCTACATGTTTTTTAATTACATAGCCATCTAAATGTTCCACAAGTTTTAAAATGTGAGATTGCGTTGAACACAGAAGTGGCATTAAATAGGTTTCAGTTTACAAATAGGTGAAATGCACTTTCTTTGTGGCAGAATGCAGGCCCTGCATAGTTATGCATCTTGGTTCATAGTTTTCTAGACCGGGTGATTTTGCTGTGTGACAGGATGATGCGGTGTGGCCTTGGTGAGATGCTGTGATTCTGAAATATACCGGGCAGAGTTTCATTGCTCTCTGCTTTCTGCTGGCAGACTGCTTGGTGCCGATGTGCCAGTGCTGAAAGTATGGCAAACTTGGGGCACACCCGCAGCGCAGTCGGTCATTTTGCACGAGAAGCAGGTTAATCTTGTCTCCTAGAGCACACTGATTCACACTGAGAGATGTCTCACAGACTCCTCTTGCGAGCAAACCAGAAGGCTCAAAGCCAGTCTGCTCTGTTCTAGTATCCATTACTGGCACCTGTGTGGCAGGGAAAGTGATCCTTAAGACTGAGGTAAGTGTTGTGTGTAAAGAAAGACTGTGTAACTACTTCCTACCAACACTGAAGAACAGCGACTGAAATGGCAGCGTTCGGGTCAGGAGAGCAAAGTAACATTAACTTGAGGTGAAGCTTGGATTATATTATGACTTCAAAATGAAAGTTTTCTTCATTTTGTTGTTTATTTTTCTGTGCCATGGTGTATTTATGGTTTATGAAGCTTTTGTTACATCATGGCAGTCAACCTACGGCCATTCTACAACCAGTGTGGTCTCATACTGAGTAGTTCCTAATTGAGTTATTTACTGGGGACTGATATAGTGCTGATTCCTAGCAGAGGATGTGCTCCAGTGAATCTTTAACACTTCTCATCATTACTGAATGTGTAAGATCTCATGAGTTTATAACATAACTGGTTATGATGGTTGATCTTTCTATATGTGCAGGTACCAGAAAGCTAAACATGGGAGCAAAATTTGTTTAACTACACATGCTGTTGTATTTTGACACTTCTCAAAACATCCTGTTTAGATATAGTAGACTATCAGGTCTCCTTAGTCCTAATATAATTTGATACAATTTCAAAGATTAATTAGGTTAAGAATCAGTGATGTGGCAGGCAACATTAGTATGGTCTGCTTCAAAATGGAAATGAAGAAAAAAGTTTAATGTGATTTTTATGTCATCTAGTTTACACTTTACAGTGTCCAATTGTATCTGTCATAATTTTGATTAAAAAGAGGCTTGTTTTCCTAAGCCAAGAAAAAAAATTTGAGCATAAAGACTTATTATCAAGGTGTATTCCAGAGAAGATGAATTTGGGTAAGATAATAAGTAAACACCCTCAAAGTTCTTACTCTGCCCTGTGCAGCAAGACTTTCAAAGATGATGCAGGAATCTCCTAATGGGATTTTGTAATGAAAATGCTAATAAAAGCTAGCAGAGGAGTACCTAGTCTCTTTCTTTGCATGACTGCATATGACCAAAAAAAGTAATTGCATAATCTTTCTTCCTTTGTCCACCTGCTAATAACTGGATGGTGAATCTTTGACTTGAAATTGCAAATGCCTGTGTGTGCCTAGGTGCACTTCATCTTTCTGTTAAAATGAGATTATTTAATGTGTTAAAATTAAGAAAACCCCTTCTGAATCTGCATCAAAAATTATGGAAGAGACTCAGCCTTTTTCTGTTTCTGCAGTCTGTTGTCTGCAATGCAGGTGCAGTCTATGCCAGACAGGTTCTTATTTGGTAGATTGTGGGGTCTCTGCATAGTCAGTACCATGTTTGATGCTTGTCTTGGTCCCTTGTTAATCAGAGAATAAGAATACCAATATTTTAAACCTCAAACAGCATTATGAGAGTTTAAGACTTGCAAAGTTAAGAATGTGAAAACTAGGAAATGCAAACAACCTTAGCTGGGTCTGTTAGTGGGCATAATCAAGAGTAACTTCTGTTTTTTTTTCTCACCACACTTTGTGCACAGCATGGGTAATGTGTGCTTCAACAATAATAAAAGAAATTTAAAAAATCTTTGCAACACTTCCATGATAGAAATAAAAGAGAGTTCTCCTGACACAGGGGGAAACTTCAGCACAGAGAGGAGTCGTCAGCAATGTTAATGAGTCCTGGGCTCTGGTGCACCAGCCCTCGGAAGGGTGCAGGGTGTGCTCTCAGCAGAACTGTTGTCTTGAGCAGCAGCAGGAGCATTCAGCAGTGCCCAGTGAGAGCCTGAGCTCTAATACAGCAACTCTAAACTCCAGCCTGCAGCTCTCCACTCAGGCTCCCAGGAAAGTCGTGTGCTAGTAGGGAGTGATTTAAGCAACTTGCCAGGCATTTCTAGCAGCTCTGTGGTGGAGCCCAGGCTGTGGATAGATTCTGCACTGCAGCATGTGCGTGCCTCAACAGTGAGAGAATCTTTTTCTTCTGCTTTTTTCACAATTTATGCAGCAAATGACATTGGTTTTTTTTTAATGAGGTAGCTGTTCTCATTACTTTGATTGTCTTGACCAACCTTCTGTGAGGGGAGGGAAAGTATGATCTCATAATTTAAAGACCCTATTAGTTGGGTTTCTTCTAGCTATTCTGCCTAAGGAATCATGGTAAATCTTGAATTTTTCATCAGTGAGTGTTTTCAAATTGTTAAAACTAGAGCCTGGCTTCTGGAGCTTCTGAAATGATTGAAGAAATAAATTTTGTGCTATGTGGAGCAGCATTAGAGGCTTGACGTGCTTTGTGTTTCACTGGTACTTACTCAGGTATTGTCAGATTCCACTCTGGAGAACTTCACATTCTTTTAGACAGGTGACATCAGAAGCAGCAGAACTTTATTGTTGGGTTTGACAGCTAAAATGGACTAATGACACTCCTAGTCCCATAAGTAATGTGAAAGTATTAAGCATTCTAACACGTGGGTAGGAATATTTAGTGCTATAGTCTTACTTTATATAGTATTAAACTGCTGACAATTAATATATATTGTCTGTAAATGTATAAAATAGATTTTAAGGATGGAAGTAATTCTTCTTTTAAAAGTGTCTGAAACTGCTGAAGCTTTAGAAAATGAATCCTATGGGGAGTGGCTGAGGGAGCTGAGGGTTTAGCCTGGAGAAGAGGAGGCTCAAGGGAGACCCCATCACTCTTTACAACTCCCTGTCAGGAAGTTGTAGCCAGGTGGGAGTCAGTCTCTTCTCCCAGGTAACAGGCAACACAGGATGAGAGGAAATGGCCTCAAGCTGCTCCTGGAGAGGTTCAGGTTGCACATCAGGGAGAATTTCTTCACTGAAAGGGCTGTCAGACATTGAAACAGGCTGCCCAGGGAGGTGGTGGAGTCACCATCCCTGGAAGTATTCAAGAAACAACTGGACATGGTGTTTAGTGCTATGGTTTAATGGACACGGTGATGTTTGGTCAAAGGTTGGACTCGATGACCCTGAAGGTCTTTTCCAACCTTAATGATTCTCTGTTCCTGTGACTTTTACTGATCGAGGTTTGAATAAGGCCAAGTCCACTGTACTCAGGGACCCCTTCTCTACTGCAGGCAGGTGACAGATACTCTTGAGCAAGTGATATTCCTGAAAGGCTAGACAAGAGACACATACACTGACATTTTCTTCCTATTTCAAACAGGCTTGAGAAAACATTTCAAGCAACCTCTTCTGTCTTTCCTTGGCATGTGGGTTAGTCTCACGATCTCATGAATGTTACAAAAACAGCTTAAGAAATCAGACAGTGGAGCTTTACAAACTTCAGCATCAGAGAAATTTGCATTGATGATCAGTTAGAAAAAAATTTGATAGAAGTAATGTCAATATCTGATTATGTTGTCAACTTCATAATTTGTTATATTGTCAGCTATGTTAACTTGGTAGCCTTGTTGAGTCCCAATTGTCCCCATTATAATTGCAATCTATTATGTAACTCAAATAGGTTGGGGCAGTGAGAGGCTGACAAAACAGGTGTGGTGTAGTTCTTGTTTTTACCACTTTCAGTGAATCTGCAGTAGCCAATATTTCTGCATAAACTTGGTGGTGGCGTGAAAAAGATCTGGAAAAACTGTGCCATTGAAGGAACCCCATTGACCTCTCTTATGTGTTATTTGTAGTTCTCAGAAGCTTTCCACCCTTTTTTTCTTAACTGTAAATTAGAATATTGATCAAGTTTCTGTACCACAGATTTTCAAGAAAGGATCTGACTTTTTTTTTCTGTATTTTAAGTTGAACATCTAGATCTTGAGCAAGGATAGGAGAACTTCCTTCTTGTTCAGAGGGGAAGATTTATACTAACCTGATTTGGCAAGTGTTTAAAAATAAAGGAAGCCCATGCTGATGTGAAACCCCAGAGGACACAACGCAGACAGGATGCAGGGAGCTTGTGGCTGACAGGAGCGTGTGGGGTTTGTAATCTCTACGTGCAGCACCACGGCTGCTTCCTGCCTCATGCAGCTGATCAGAGGGCTGTTTTGCCATGTGGTTGTGATAAGTATGGGAATTGTCACGGGCACTTAAGAGCCAACATCATGTTTCATGCTGAGCATGGGGGCTTGGCAGGTTTACTTTTGTATGCTTCTACCAAATGAATGCCTTTGTAATATCAGCATGATGGAGTGGTTCATGTTTTTACAGAGCTGGAGATCATATTTTGTGTGACACTGAATCAAAGTTTTGGATGTTTCTGATTATGTATCTTTTTATTATACATATATGTTCTTGAATCTGTTCCTGTCATTTATTGTTGCTACTATTGTACGGCTTCTTCCATCTTGTGAGAACCCTCAAATTCCTTTCATGTCAATGAATTTTTGAAAAAAGCTGATTTATTTTTATATTTCTTATAAGGTTGAAGTAGCTGGCTCTGGGCCACAGAAGTACTTTACGTTGTCTAAAAGGATCATTTCAGCTTGAATTTACAAATGGGCTAGTTTATAAAACCCAGCACTGCTGCTTTTTAAGAATTGTCAATCTCTCTAAAATTCTTGTTACTAGGATTTGTATTTCATGTTTTTCCGTAAAGCCATAGGCAGAACTTAATTCACTTATCAAAGTGCTGCCAAATGCTTTTCAGAATTAGTAGTGAATATTAAAATCTTATTTGAAATTGCTTGGATCTTTCAGGTTGCAGGAGTGTGAGCTGTGACTTTTGTGGGCTGACTGCAAGCAGCCTTGCCTGGTCCCTGTCGCTTCTGAGCATCCTCTATACCTGCCTCTTTGTTGTCCCCTCAGGCAGCTGGAATGCCTTAGTCTTTGGTCTTTCCTTCAGCAGCTGTATTTCTTGGCTCTTCTGTTTTCTTGACCCCTGTGTTGGCTTGTTGAACTTAGTATTTGTCCTAGCTGTGTATTTGACCCATGCCCCCTTCCTGGTTGCAGCCTAATGCAACAGATTTCAAGAGTGGCCAACAAAAGTTAGAACAAATTTTGACAGAAGTAATGTCAATATCTGATTATGTTGTCAACTTCATAATTGCCAACTTCATATTGTCAACTATGTTAACTTAGTAATAGAGTGTTTCTTGGATTATCCCAGTAAAATATGAATCACCTTATGGATAGTGCCCCATTTTTAATAAAAAATTTTTTGTGCCCCTTTTCCAGACAGTGAAGCCTGAAATAAAAGTTTAGTTTAATAAATTCACACAGCCGTTTTTTTCTTTTTTATTTAATAGAAAAAAAGAAGAATGCTCTTTAAAAATAAAGTTCACTTGTCAAACTTGGGTATAATTTAAAGTGCGAAAACATCTGTTCTTCCTTTTTTTTAAGGTATTTAGTGGGAAACCACAATTAGGAAAATGGAGTATAAGACTACTATATAAGCACTTGGCTATTCCTTGCAGTTACACATTGAGACTGATGAATATGTATATTTTTTAAAGAAATGTATATTGGCAGTGATTACTCTGAGATTCATTCTCTCGCATTTGATGAATTGGTTCAGTAGCTACAATTATTAGATCTCCAAAAAGAAGGTGAAGAAGGAATAGGAGTTGAACATATATCTGCATATATCTGTTCAATTAAAAATCTTTTAGAGAAAAAGCTCTTTGAATTACAGGATCATCCTGAGCCCTGTTTTTATATGGACTCAGTGTAACAAGTTTCTCACCTACTAATGGATGCTTTAGGTGTCAGAGTAATATTATGCATACTTAAAAGCCCTCTTGGGTTGTAAGATAGAGATATATATATATATTTATTTCAGTTATCATCTCTGCATCAGATTCACCTCTAATCCTTCAAAAAAGAGCTTTTCTGATATAATTGCATTGACTGAAAAATCTGGTATCAGGAAATGGATTTTTATTTTTTTTTTCTGAAATGAATATTTACTTATTGGTAAAGGAATACTGTAAACAGCCTGAAGTGTTTGCACTGAAGTTTAAGTGTTAGGTTTAGATATATTTTAATCTAGTATATGTAGAGATTTCTGGGGTTGTGAATTTCTGTCTTCAGAAGCATAGAAGTTGATTCTAATTGGAAAAAGAGTTAGGTTTAAAGACTGTATACAAGACGGCACTGCAATACAAGGCAGAATGATCTGTTATTAAAAAGGAAAAAAGAGGTGACTCAGGGTTTCATGGGGCTTCCCTGCTAGGAAATTAAATATTGATGTTTTTCAGGTAGCAATGCTCAGCTCTTAGAGAAAATACCTATCTGCTGGAAACATCTTTTAATATTTTACAATGTATTATACAAAGTATGGCCAATTTTGGAGTTCTCTGATATGCAACAATGCAAAATTTTATGCTTAGCTGACTCTTTAATTAGCTCTCATTCTGTCTCACATGATTTATAGCTTCATGACTCCAACGTAAAAAGGATATATGACTTAATGAAGCAGAAAGCTGCAATGGGTTCACACCTCTAGTTGTTTAATGGTTTCCTGGAGGTAGGGGAATGGTTGTGCTGCAGAAGAAGCAGCTGTAAGCATCTCCTCATTTATTATGGCAAGGACGTAACAGTCCACGTTGCTGTGACTTACAGTTGTTTGTCTGCTTGTCACATACACAGCTCATTGGAGTGAGGAGGGAATGTGGCTCTTCCATAAAGCATAAAAATAGCAGGTAAGGTAAGGAATGCAGATGTAATCTTTCTTGCTCAAACTGAGTTTAGTGCAGCTGTGTGATGTATTTGGAAGCAAACTTTTTCTTGATCCTAGAGAAATAGAGTTTCAGTGTGAGATAATTTCAATATTGGGCTGTAAAACCCCTAGTGCTCAACTGTTTTTCTAAGCTAAGGAATTTTGGGAGGCTTTTTCCAAATGGCTACTCTGACCATGCAAATAAGTTTTTAGAAGAAAGAGGTGATTTTTGCTGTATTACTCTTACACCTGAAGTTTCCCTAGCTGTGCTTCTGTTAGAGTCACATATTTGTCTTTACAGCATCTTTGATATACGGGTTCTGATTTTCTTAATTCCAATACTGTAAATTCAAATTAATTAATTCTGGATTCTTAATAGTTTAAGTGGTCTAAGCATGTCTTCCGTAATGGAAAGGGGAAAAGAATCAGGGGTATCAGAGAAATGAACTGCCTTCAGCCTTCTTTGGATCTCCAGAAACAATTTGTTTTCTATTTGGGGCAGCAGCTTTCAGTAATTACTGTGGGAAACCCTCTGAAATACAGGAGCAGAATGAAGCCTTTTTTTTTTTTTTTTACTGTGCAGCTGCGTGGTATATGTTAAAGAATTGCCACCTTCTGCCAAGAGTACAGTAACATTACAGGTATGTTTCTGGCACCTGTGTCTGACAGAAACACACATTTATTTCTGAATCTGTTGTGATCTATATCCATTTCTTACATATTTCAGGAAGTGACCATTCCTTATTTAGCTTGTGGTCCTATCTCTATGGACCCACAAAGGCTAGAACCTTTCCTGGCTTGCATCTGAGGGCTGGGGTTTGCCCTTACAGTTTTGTAGGTACCTCTCCCTTTCCTACTTCTCTTCATCTTTCTCTCTTTCTTTTTTTCTTCTTATTTTTTTTCCCTCATGTGAAGTTTGGGCTTGCTGCTATTAATCTGCTAGAACTGTGTGGTACCTTTTCAGTTTATACATGAACTACTGCATTTGTGAGTGAAGACTATTACCTCCTCCCATGATGGGAGATATGGTTTCTGACATAAATTCTGGGGTTCTCACAGAGAAATGTTTTGCCAGGTGTTTATTGATTTAGTAAGGATTTGTGGAATTTACAAGTCCTTCCTTCAAATATCTGGTTACTTTCTCACATTTATAAAATTTCTTCTAGTGTTTCTGGACTTCACAGCCTCTTCTGGAACCAGCAGTCTTTGGGACAGCTGGTCCAGGAATTTTTAGGTATCTGGGGAAAAAGTAACAACACGCCCCCTCTTTCCAGTCTCCTCTAAGCACTTGCAGTGGCTCTAATCGAGCTAGTGGGCTGTGCAAGTCATTGTTGCATTTGGCTTTTGGACTCTCATACAGTCCTTTCAAATGTCAGTAAAAGAGAACATGCGCTTTGCTGTTTTACAGTTGCAGTTTGTGCTTATTTCGTGTTTGCAGCTAAACACAAATACAGTATTCAAGGAAATATGCAATTTCATGAGGTTCTGGTAGAGTTTGAGAAATCAGTGAAAAAAGAAGATTACTGGTCTTGGAAAGCTAGATCAGTCCTCTGTATTTGGTAGTGTGTTAGGTTATAATTTCAGAAGTGAATTATAGAAGCTTTCCCAGCACTTACGAAATTGTTACAGCTTCTGGGAAATCTCAAAGAAGCTGTGGTTTCTGCTGGACCTTTCAAGGAGGCTGTTTTGTAATGGATAATGGGGATCTTGCTCAAAGTACAAGGAACATCACAAGGACCATTTTCAGAGCAGAGTAAGGGTATACATGGCATTCACTGAATAACCCTGGAAGTACTTGCTGCCAGAATGGACAATTTCATAGTGCGATGCCCCTCATGCCCTTTGTTCTGCCTATGTTCTCACTCCTCTCAAATATGGATGGAGGCTTTTTGAAGATTTTTGTGTCAGTGTGTGACTCTGTTGTAAACCAGAATTTTGGCCATGGTGGTGGTTCCCGATTCTGTGTTTGTGTGTGAGCTCACTCATCACCACGAGGTTGGCTGAGGTCACCTACTGAGAGCAGCACTGCCTGTGAATGAGGGTGCCATAAGAAAGTGAACTTTTGCCCAGTCAATGACCTAAACTAGAAAGAGTTTTACTTAATATGAAATACAAGCACCTGTGTTGAGGTATTTTAAGTAGACATGTTTATATTTGTGTAAGTTAATAGCTGTAGATGCTATTAGGATCATCCAGCATCTTAATTTTTCTTTGGGAATGTTTTATCCAATTCCAAGTTATCCTGGCTTAACTTTGATTATGATCAGTTCTATTTTACATAGTAGTATGTTTTGTAGAGAGTTGGCATTTTTGTCAGTAAGAAATATATGTGTTGGTAAATATGTGACTATAAAATGGTGACACTAATAATACCTTTATGTACAAAGCTGTTTGCACAATTGCTGTCACCATGAGGTTATTATTGAACTATTCAACTGTTTTTATTTCCAACTCTGGCATTTTTTGAGGTACAAATACATTGATGTACTTGGCTCCAATCATGCATCTATAGTTGTGCATGTGTGGGTCCCTCCTTGTCTAGGGACATGGTCGCGTGCTCCCTGATACACCTGTGCAGAAGCATTTGTGAGATCAGAGCCTAAGCATATTACTGCTAAATGCAATTAGATGCTAGACTCGCCCTGGAGCATAACTGCTTCCAAGTGTCACCTAAGATTAACTGAAGAACAGGAATGATTAAGGACACTTTAACTACTGAATACTTGGAAAACCATTCTGAGGAGGCAGAATTTTAAAATTGATACCCAGGGACTGTGAGTCATTACTGAACATGTAACTCCTTACTGAAAAATGAGTTTTAAAGTATTCCTCTTTGCTTAGTCTTCTTTTAAAAAATATTTTTTTTCTGTGAAATAATGTGATCAAAAAGTAGTATCTATATATTGGTGTATTGATTGTTTTGCTGCTGATTTTGCTGAGTGGTGGTGTTTGCTAATAAATCTTTCTTCTTTGTTTGTATAAGAAATTTGAAATGAACATCTAAAAGGCAGGGTCAGTATGATCAAATCAAGTGTTTCCCAACTTGAATGAAATATTGTATTAAAATGGCAAATAATGGATGCCATACTGGCCCTGTTTAGGCTTGCTATGTTTTAGGAACCGTGGGATTAGTGTTTATCTGTCCCATAAAGGACACAAATCATTTAGATTAGAAGTAATCTGATTGTATTGAAGTACAAATTATAGCACAAAGGCCATTCAAGTGGGTTAAGTGACCAGGGCTGGTAAACACCATATGACTGCTGATTGGTCGATGAAAGAGTATTAACTGAAAGATAATGATGGATTTTAATCCAAATCTCTAAAGCGCAACAGCTGTAGTTCCCAAATGAGTTCACTCACTGACAGAGTTTTAGGACACTGATTTATTTGTTCCCATTTCTCTTGCACAACAATTACTTAGAAAAATAACTTATTTTTCTTGTATAGAATATAGCTATTCCACACAGCTTTCTTTGATTAGATTTCTCTTCTACTTTCAGTGAGTTCATTACAATTTTTCTGCATTTTACATTGGAGAAATTACAGGTTTATTTTTTTTATTTTAGTGTTCTGCAATATGCTAGGGTAAATTGCTAGGGTGACTTGGTTTAGGAAATTCAGCTGATGTCCTTTCTTTTCATGTCTTTTATAGTATGAAATCTATTTAAGTATTAAAAAAAAGGACAAACTGGTATTTCATATGAACTTATTTCCAGAATGCTTACTGATGTTAATGCCTAATCCTTATCACTGATAATAAATTATGTGAATTTGTGTAGTTTTGTTTATTTCAGAGTGCTGATATGTAATTTAAAAATGGAAAGTGCATAAAAATGACATTTTGATATGCTAAGAGTGAGAAGTGGCAGCTGATTAGGACCACAGTGTAACATTGTTTAGTATGTGAAATAAAAAATGTAGGCAGACTATTTATTAATGACTTCAGTGTTGAGGCAATACTACCTTGTTTTGCGTTGTTGTTGCAAGAACTTTGGTGGGAAAGTTTCATGTTCTCTCAAGTTTTCCCCCAAATTTGTGCTTGCCCTGAAATAAGCATGTTCATTAAAGGAATCAGATGAATGTCTTCAAAAAGCAAGTAATTTAACTTTGTGGTTTCCTGGTCCATCTGTCTATTTGATTTTGGAAGGTCAACAAGAGATCAGATGAAGTGGTACTTAATTATTGTTTACAGTCTAATTAGTCAGACACATGAAAAATGGTTAAAGTTCTTCAGAATGATACTGTTTCATCTTGTCTGTCTTGGTATCTAAAAAACCTGCGTGATAAAACCATTCCTCCATTGTTATCCAGGATTTATTTAGATAATCTAGGTAAGATATGCCCTCATGCCAGGAGCAGGCATTAGATCAGCCTGTGTACTGTCCCTACAGGCTGTTTTGAGAGCAAAAATGGAGTTATTAGTACCTAAGTCATGTTTTGTCCTTTTGATGCAGACACATCTAATGCTATAAACAGTGTAAGTAGGTATGGAATTTTTCCTTTGGATTCACAGTATAATTCAAAATGCAGTTAGGAAAACTGCCTGGTAAAGAAACTAAGTCCTTAATATCCATTCCTTTGCAAGGATATTTTGTGATATCTCTGAACTCTAGTAGCTTTCCTAGAGGAAAGCTGCTGCTATGACAGATGAGTCTGTTTCTGCTGACAGTTGAACTGGGCTTTATTTGTTCATTTGTTAGCTAAGAACTGATAAATACTAAAAAATAATAATGTGGCATTTAATTGACAATTGACAATTTGGCCTAATGATTGAATTGGCCATTTAGCATGTGCTGAATTAATTACAATAGCTGAGGACTCTCACTTAATTGCCATACCTAATGAAGCATAATTAAATAAAAATTTGATTTGTACACTGTTTAGAAGTTTTTTGTAAAATGAACAAGTGATTTCTAACCTTCCTGCTTTTCAGGGATAAGGGAGCATTAATGCTGCAATTGCAAAACTGATGAGTGTCCATCTGGAGTCCAGGAAACTGATTTAATTAACGCTCGTGATGATTTCAGACTGATATGGGTGCAGAGAAGAGTTCTGGGCAGGGAAAAGGAGATCCCGTTTTGTTATGCTGAGACTTCCTTAGTCTTGAAAAATAAAGGAATTACATTATCATAGAGTGTTTTGGATTGGAAGGGACTTTAAAGGTCATCTAGTTCCAACCCCCTGCTGTGGGCAGGGATGCCTTCCCCCACATCAAGTTGCTCAGAGTCCCATCCAACCTGGCCTTGAACTCTTTCAGGGACGGGGCATCCACAGATTCTCTGGGCAACCTGTGCCAGTACTTCACCGCTCTCATAGTGAAGTAGTTTAGATTATAACTAATCTAAACTACCCTCTTTCAGTTTAAAGTCATTTCCCCATGTCCTGTCACTGCATGCCCTTGTAAAAACGGGGAGGTTGTGGGAACACAGAGCAAGACAAAACACTTGCCTTCTGATGGATTTATGGACTGTACACAGCAGGGAAAGAAATTAAACCATCAGCCAGGGTTGACCCAGAATCAGTGCCTGGGTTGTATGACCAAATACACACCTGATTGTTCAGGCTTCGTGCTGGAGGAAGTACATGAGGACTAGATTTAGGTTTGGTTTGGTTTGGATTTTGTTTTTATAAGTCTTATGTTTCTTACAATGGTAAAGCATAGTAATAGTCCAGGCCCTGATCAAGGGCATGGCTGAGAGAAGATAAATGCTCCTGCCTAAACATTGTCAGCTCTGAACATTCAAAAATCATCTCAGATCTAGAAGAAAATTGAAATTGGTTTCTCTTTAATTCCCTTCTAGTTTTTGAGCCTTTAGGGTTCATGTTTTCAGTCAGCTCTGCCAGGATTAGAAGGATATTTAAAAAGCTAGAGTTCCTGGGGATTTTTATGACTGCATGACCCAGGCTTAAGAAAAATGCCTAATACTGCAAGATATAATTCTGAGAGCTAGCTGCCCTGAATTTGTGAGTGGAGTGTCATAAGCAGAGGTGACATCAGATTGATAAATTGGATTTTATTAAGTGGACCTTTCCAAATGTTCATGTTTCAAAATCTCATGCTTGTGATGTTAACACAGGAGGCATATTCAATGTGCTGGGTCTTTTAAGGCAGTAAGTGTGCTTAAAACTGTCTTTAACAGAAGTGGTGTTCAGTTATCAGCTATTCAGAAAAGGACAACTTGAGCACAGATCAGCTAGGTAAACCAGTGTGAGAAAGATCTTCATTAATTGGAGGATTTAATAGAAGAATTAAATCACAAGGATGTTTTGTATTAGGAAGTCAACTGTCTGCACATCAAAAAAAGAACAGATTTTTAAAAATTTCTTTATTAATAAAATATTGAGGTAATTTAAAACTACCAAATGTCTCCAGGGAATGTGACAGCTTGGACAAGGGAGAGAGCTACTGAAATAAGGCATAAAAGTCAGCTTTACTGCAATCTTAAAGTTGCAAAGTGCTTTGAAAAGTGAATGACTGGAGAGAAATATCTCCTGAGAATAAAATGGGCTTCTGAAAGATAACTTGAGCTGAAAACGCTTAAGTAAAAGCTTCTCATTGTGCACCTCAGCATTTTCTAGTGCAAAAAATATATATTCTGCTCATGCTTTCATCTTCCTGGGGGTTATATTTATTCAGAGGAGATTAATGGCCAATTTTCTGTGTGACAGACATCATCAGAAGTTTATCCCTTTGCAAAATGACTTTTTTTTTAATTTTTAGGGGAGCAGTATGCATGAATTTTTGTGAAGACTTCAAATACACAGTTGTAAAATGACAGGTGGAGTGATGCTTATATCCCTGAGCAGGTGCCAGCCTTGAATTCTGTGCAGGATGGCAGCACAAGACTTACTGTGACTTGTATAATTTGATGTCAGATCTTTTTGTCTGAAATAACTGGTACTGAGTTTTAAATGCATTTATGATTACCTGGCCATTTAATAAAGTCATCTGCTCTTCAGAGAGCTGCACTGGGATGCACAGATTAGTGCTGCAGTACAGGAAACAGCCTGAGATGACTTAAAACAGCTGACAGTTCTACAAACACTCATTTAAAGAAGGGTAAGCAAACATGCTTAAGGAGCTTGGAAAAACTACCTTGTTGCCCCTCATTGCCTCTGGCTGCATGTCCTGTAGCTCTCCAGATTTTTTTATTTTTTTTCTTAGATAGTCCCTGCTTTTTCTCAGGAGCTAAGCTGTCATTTGCAGTTGACTGGTGTATTCTGTTCCTCTGCCCTTCATGGTCTGAATGCTGGAGGGGGTGATGCACTTGTGCTGGGCTGGAGGAAACTTCCTTGAGCATTTGCTGCCAAGCCTCCTGGAGGATCTCTGCAAGTGTAGCCGTGTGGGCTCTAGGGCTGGGGACTCTGACAGTGTAGGGCCCCTGCAGAGGCCTTTGCAACCCCTCTCCCTCATTACTGTGCAGTGCAGACCTTCGTGATCTCTCCCCTTTGTGTCCTGTTCTTCTGGTGTTAATGATTTAAAGGCAGATTGTCCATATTTTGAAATTTTACTTCTTCAGGGCTCAGCTTAAGCAATGCTTTTTTCATCCAAGCAGACAGTGATGTAACCTTTATACTTGTGCAAGGGTTAATTCCCTGGCTGGGAAAGGTTTTCATGCACCTGGTGATTTAAAAAGATTGGAAAAATGGTTCTGTGGATGTATTTTTTCTATTTTCTCTGCTTGCTTTAGATATTTATCAATGTACAGAAAGAAATTCAATTAGATAATTTAAAAAGAATGCATAGAATTATTTTATGTATTTTGAGTTCCTAATAGTTGGTATTGGGGAAATGGCTGTATTTTCTATTAACTGTCTATAAATGGATATGACAGATGAAGTGAGTTTGTGCTGGTTGTGAAGCAGGCAGAAGATATCATACTAGTTCTTCTTTTTAATTGTCTTTTCTTTCTTCTATGTATATATAATAAGTCAGTGCATGAGCAGGAGCATAAGAAGACTACAGAGATGGTAGGAAAAAATTGGAACAGGGCAAGAATTGATGGAGGACCAACAATCAAAATGATAACACTAGATAGATCACAAGAAGAAAAGGAGGCAGAAAAAACATCCTGTTGGCAAGAAAGAAAATTCCTAAAATTTTTTTTTAGGCTAAGGAAAACTCTAAGTTCTGCAGAATTGCTTCTGGGTCTCAGGTTCCCTCTGAACTTGTGGGCCATATGTGCCTTTTGCCTCTGATCACAGTGAGAATCCTTAGCTGCTCCCAGGTCGGTAGGTGGAACCAGCAGAACACTGTAACTTGTTCTTAATTTACTGTGTGTCTTCTACAGTGCAACTTACTCTTATTTTATTGGGCAGTTAGAGAGCTCTAACCTCCCCATTTGTCTGATCTAAAATAAACTGATCTAGTAGGTCTCAACAAATCTTCTAAACCTGAGAGCAGATGGCACATGCTTCTTATTTAGCCCTGCATACACTATCTTGGTGGGTGGTAACTGCCTTAGGACAAAATCAGCATCCCACCAGTCACCATCTGGGATGGCAGATGATATGTGGGACTGTCATGAATAAGCATTCTGATGTTTGTAAATGTCTGAAGGAAGACACTGCTTGTTATCGTGGCAGTTGGTAAGCAGTCACCTCCATGAGAAGCACACTTGATGCAGTAATCAGCAAAAGATGAATTGTGTGCCTTGGGTTCATCTCTGGAATATGGGTGGGTGGAAGTTGAGTCTTCCATAATTTGTTCATTTTGATGGCAAACTTGAATGGCTCTTATCTTGACAGACCTTTAGTCTTTGTCACTGCTTTTGTGCTAAAAATTTTATACTTTTAGGTACTGCGTCAGGAGTAATATTTAGATGCCTCATACTGCATCATAACGAATGCTGATAATGAGCACAATGCATGGTATGAAATGTGCCCTTGCTTTGACAGTGTACTCTGAGTTGATGAGGAAATGGAGGGGGCAGTTTGGAGAGAAAGGTGTGAAATTGCTTGCCAAAAACCCCCCTTAGTTTTGTTCCAGATGCAGGAATGGAAATGCACATCCTCTGGCCCTCCTCTGCTCCCATTTTCCCTTGTCCCCTGGGCAAGATGTACAGATAAAAGTCTGAACCACGGAGATATCCACCGGCCACTTCCCTCATTTTCTCTGTTCCTGGCTCTACGCTCTAAGCCTCTTTCCTGAAAAGAAGTGCTTTGAGAAGTGTTATTTAGATCTGGAATTTTGGAAGGGCTGCTTGTCATTCATGTGACAGGTTC
The DNA here is from genome assembly GCA_013398275.1 of Promerops cafer. Taxonomy (NCBI): domain Eukaryota; kingdom Metazoa; phylum Chordata; class Aves; order Passeriformes; family Nectariniidae; genus Promerops; species Promerops cafer. Next base: position 2,677,948 of record VZSE01009823.1, on the reverse strand, counting down.
CATATGTAGAGTATTTTAGACAGTAAAGCTGCCCTTGTAGGAAACTCCGAGTTGTAACAAGTACAAACATCTTTGAAAGGATCTGTGCATCTATCATGCAACTTGATTCCTACTGCAGTTACAACATCCATTTTGGTTTGTGTTATTATTGTTTTACTCGCACTTAGCTGGTTTGCATACCAGCTGAAGGAGGTATCATAGAATCACAGAATGGTTTGGGTTGGAAGGGGCCTTAAAGACCATCCACCTCCAACCCTCTGCCATGGACAGGGGCACTTTCCATGAGGCCAGGTTGCTCAGGGCCTCATCCAGCCTCATCTTCAACACTACCAGGGATGGGAGACCCACAGCTTCTCTGGGCAATCTGTTCCAGTGTCTCAGCACCCTCCTAGCAAAGAATTTCTTTCTATTACGTAATCTAGACTTACCCTCTCTCAGTTTTAAGCCATTACCTCTTGTCCTGTCACTCCATACCCTTGTGAAAAGTCCATCTCCAGCTCTCTCAGAGGCTTTTCAGCTGGTGGAAGGTGCTCTAAGGTTTTCCTGGAGCCTTCTCTTCTCCAGGCCAAACAACCCCAGCTCTCTCAACATGTCATCATAGGAGAGGTGCTTCAGTCTTCTAATCATCTTTGTGACCCTCTGGACTTTCTCCAGCAGGTCCATGCCCTGCTTTTTGGTGGGGTCTGCAGAGCTCTATGAAACAACAGTTTAGGGAAGTGACATCTACTTTAGCATTTCAAATAGCTGACTTGACTATTCTTTTTTTTGGTGCGTCCTGAATACTTGGAGTAGAATATATACAAGAGTGCAGGGCTTAAAAAGTTTATGCAGTTTAGTGGTTCTGGAATTGCCAATGGACCTTTGGCGTGTAGGTTTTATGGTAGAACAATGTATTACCTGAGTATCTTAAGGTATTTTTGACTATTAAGTATGATATGCAAATAGTATACTGATTTTATACAAATGAATAATAAAAAAGAAGAAACCCAAACAATCTGCCACATGAATTCTTCATTCAGGTATTGCCTTCAGCTTAAAATGTAAAACTTAGTTAGGTCCAAAAGTTTATAAAACCCAGATTAGATTAAAGCAATAATATGGTTGCACTGGCTGGAAAACACAGAAATGAGGAGTGTCTGCCAAATTTGTACGAGCAAATGCACTCATTCTCATGGCTCTTAGTTGCGGGGAGAGCAGAGTGGATTATTTACAGCACAGAAGCACATGCATGTCCTATTTCTGGATCAGGGTGTGAAATGTCAGCAAAACTAGCAAAAGACTGGCTCTTCCATTTTATGCATGGAAGTGTGTTTTTTAGTGTGGAATAAATCAGATATTCAGAAGGGATTTTGCAAGCAACAGTCACTTAAAGCCTGAGGTGACTGGCAGATCGAGTTTAGGAGAGGTCTGTGCATGGGAAGGAGGAATTAGGGAGTGGCTGTATCTTCAGCTTCACCAGCCATGTCTCTGAGTTCAGTGCTGGCACAAAACGTGCTCAGTTGTACGATGCAGCCCGCGCGCAGCGGAGGTCCCTGGCCACGGGGGCGAGGGGCTTCGGCCCGTGGAGGTGCCAGCCTCAGCTGGCCAGCGAGGGAAGAAAGGATCCCGAGACGGGTCTTCACCAAGAGCCTTCATTACAAAGGGTAGGGGCAGCGAGGATGGAGAGCAAAGGGCTGGGGCTTATGGGGAAAGGTACTGGCAGAGCCCAGGGTTGGGGTCCAATGAAAATATCTGTGTCAGGTGTGGTTCCTTCCTTTCAACGGGGAAAGGGTTAGGTTCAGGTCTGTGCTGACTTTAACCTGGCCTGCCTGCAGGTGGGTTCAAACTAAGTGACCTGCTATTCTTATGGTCTGTCAGTACCAGCTGGGTAATATTCTTATAGCTTGATCATAAAACTTAAGTAAGTAATAAGATAAAGCAGGTGTGATGTCCCTTTAATACTATGAGGCAACATTGGTTTCAATTTTTTTTCAGTTCCAAAAGAGAATCTGTTGTTTCCACAGACAATAAGAGTCTCTTATGAATGATGACTAATCTTGGGACCATCTTTTAAGGAGCACTTTAGGATTGACGTTAACTGCCACTGATCATGCTTGCAGTTTTCTGCTCTTTGTATTCTTAGTTCTTCCAATCAAGCTGATGGATCTCAATCTCATTTTTTTTTCTGAATGTGGCATGTTCTTTGTTCGTGCCCAGCTATTATTTTCACACAACCATCAAAGTTCTTGTGTCCAAGAGTGCTTTCACAGCATTACCAGGCTTTATCCTGAATTAATGATTTCCAGTACAACTTACATTCAGCTCCCAGCATTGTCAGACTTAAGAACAAGACAGCCATCTATTAGGCCTGACTTTCTGTTGTGGCTTCCTTTTATGCTGAGATGAATTCTTGATATTTTTAAGAAGGTAGGAAATTATTTTTACTTCTGGAGACCAAAGATTGATTTACTTTTCAAATGTGATTATGCTCAAGCAAGATAAAATACCAGCCAGGTACAAATACCCTGTAGGATCCTCAGATTTTGTCAGCAGGTTTTGATCTTTATTTCTGCAAGTTTATGCCATGAACAACTTTTTTTATAAATAAAATAGTTGCTTCACTAGAAGTACCTTACATCTTGAATCAGTTGTCCAAATAGTTAAAACCCATTTGTTTTGCAGTTGGCTTTAAGTTATCTTAAGCTTCTTAAATGTATAAAAATAATGTGTTCCTTAAAAAAACCCTATTTGCTGTGGTCCTTTTATTGTTGAACTCAGGTTCAAACTATCTCCTCTACAGGATTTTTCCTTTTTAGGTTTGTGTTCAGCTCTTCCAGGTTGTAAAATCTGACAGAGATACATTTAATTAATGTTGTGTTATTGAATGTTTTTCTAGGGAGAAATACAAGGAGTCCTTTGATTTAAACAGTACTTGGATCCAGTATTTTGAAAGTTACAAGTAAAAATCCTAACTTAGCAACTTTGTAGAAAATTCTGAGAGGCAATATCATTCAATTTATTTATTAAATTCTTAATTGATAAGACAGTTCCCTGGTGTCAACAAAATGGCAAAATTGAAAATATACATAAGAAAACTCACTTTGCTAATTCCTGCTTAGAAAAATATAGCTTTTTAACATTGAGGATTTGCTGTTAAAATAACTTGTAATTTTCATGTTCAGCCTATTATAGTATCCTAATTTTTTAACTCTTCTCGGGCATGTTTGGTGTTTTAATCCTGTCCATGCCCAAGAAAGAACTAATATAAGTCTCTCTATTTTTGTGGTTTGTTTTTTTCTTTTTCCTGGGTGTTGCTTTACAAATACGGTCTATTTGGGATTTAGGTCTTTAACAGGAAACTAGAGTTCCTGGATGAAATAAAATGTAAATAGGATCAGATACAGACAATCTATATACCACTAATGGCTGGTATGAAATGGGCTTTTTTTTTATGAGGACGCTAAAACACAGACTGGACCATGTGGGACCTGACTGAATTTGTTGCAGATATCATACCAGGGACAGCAGTGTGGATATTGGAGTCGTTATATGGGTTTGTTCAAGAGACTTGTTATAGAGAAAGCCAAGGGAGCTGAGTAGCCATTTTTCTGGAAGGCTTATTCTCTCTCATAGGTTTCTGCATGTGGTAGGGGAGGGCAAATGTCTAAAATGACATTGAAATCATGTGTTGGACACCTTGGGCATCTAGATACTCTTCTGTAATAAGCTAAGATTGCTTAGAGTGCAAGTTAACTGAAGGTAAGCAGTGGCTTAATGACAGACTGCTTGAGTAGAAGGCACCAACTTGTCAAATGGTTCATCAAGCAAAATCGTATTATGATAATTCTGTAAAACTATCTGTTCATCTTGAAGCATAATCCAAGATAGCTGTCTGGACTCCAAATTTGGTTAGCCTGCTTGGCTAACCAAACATATGATATGTCAGGTGAGGATATATCTCTTTGGCAAATAAACTGATGTGTAAATAGACTCTTGTTAATGCTAAGAGTGCCAGAAATCTGTAAGTATGGGTGCTACAGAGGAAAGGATCAACCTTATAATTAGAGCTAACTACAGATATTGGCACATGCAACAGCAGCCAGTGATAACCTAAGTTGAGAGTCATTTTATTTACTCCAGTTTAGCTGAGTTCACAGTCTAGTGCAGCAGGTCTAATTTTAGGTTTCCTTAACATGGAAAATTTCAAGGCTAGTAAAGCAAAGCAAAATACTAGCTACTTGAATGCTTCCAGTTTTCTGAATTACCTTGTGCTGAACAGCTAATGTTTGTGTTGCGAAACAACCATCTGTTTTTATAGTTTGAAGAGAATCTCCTTCAAATGTTAAATGCTCTAAAATGTGTTAGTGAAAAGGCTGTCAGCCATTTGTCATACTACACCATTCAAAACTTTTCATTCACAGTGAAAGCAAGCTGAGTTTCTATTCCTCTTTGTACTGATAAACTAGCATCAAAATTAAAGCTAAAAAATTACTTAGCCCAGTTTGGTCTGTGTGCTGTGACTAATTGATTATTCTTTATCTGTCTTAAGAAATAAAAATGTGTTCACTTTTCTGAACCACCCAATTTTTACTGTAACTTTGAATAAAAACATTCCATGTATTTTGTAAGCAGAGATGAAAGACATAACCAAGAGTTGATCAGATACGGATGGATGGGTAATAAATAGTTTGACAGGTGGAGATGTTGCAGAATATGATGCCTCCTTGAGGAATTTCAGAACAAGAAGAAGATTAAACATGGCAGTTCTCTGTTTGGGTTTGTACTGAAAGAAAGAGGAACACATCTTCTGAAACAAAACAGGTCCCTTTAAACATATGGGGGATTTTTCAAGGTTGGCTTCAAAATAGTCTCTAGTGCTTTTTTTAACTCTGTAGGATACTGTGCACAAGGCACTATGCATATGCTGTTCACCACAGTATCCCAGAAGAACTTGTTGCCCAGATGGTGCAAACCATATGCCTCTTGCTAGTTTATCTGTGTTTGGGAAATACTCTAAAAATACAAGAACAGTCATAAGACTTGTAAAAAACAGCTCTCGTTAATTTCTTTTAAATAATGCTCTGGAGGTATTCAAAGTTGGTTTGTGCATTTTTTTGGGTTGGGTTTTTTTCTTTTGGGACATAAGTGTTTTATGGCAGAGATGAGGAAGTAGGGAATCAGTTGCTCAGTGCGAGACCACAGCTCTTAAGGCATGCATGCAGACTTTGCTAGTTCAGTGCATAGATAGATTTTCTGCTTTGGAGATGCTTAAGAGGACTACAACACAAGGCTGGGTCCTGGGTCTCTCTCTTCCCCCCCCCTTCCCTCAGCTGTCTGAATGAACCTTTTTGGAAATGTAACAATATAGAAAGCCAGTTAATTTTGGTATTTGTTCCTGTGTCTTCCTCAACTCATTTGATTATTTCCAAAGGCTAAAGGAGAAAATTCTCTTTGCCCATATGTAAGTTTTTAAAATACGTTTTCTTTTTTGCTTACCTGGCACAGATCCACAGAGGAAAGGCAATCTAATTACATTTCCAGCACAGTGGTTCTTTGAAGTATGAACTAATTAGGAATGGGCATTGCAAAAGTTTAGACCAGCACTCAGGAAAAGAATGCATCATGTAACCATCACTAATTCATTAGGATAACCAAAGCTTATTTCCTTTGAGTGAAGATTTGCACATTCTCACCTACAGCACTGTACTATATATAATACTTCTTTGTAGCTTCTCTGAAAGCACAACTCTGTTTAAAGTAAATTAGCCAGCCAAATTGAAAGGCTAATTGCCTTGAGCTTCAAGTACAAAGGATATCCACACTTAGATTTCTTTGCCAGCTGCAAGAGGCTGAGAAGATGTGTTTTCAGAAATCCTAACAGGGTATCTCATGACACTTCAGAATTTTAATGTGGTGTCATAAATCACTAACTTATTCTTGCTCCAGTATTGTTTGCAGGATCTATTGAGATAGATCTGTTCTGTGTTCTGGGGGGGAAATGTGATGGAGGGACAACCCTGTTTAGTCTGGTAACATTTTATGTCAAATACCTGAAAATGTCTAATACTTTACATTACTTCCTCTTATGATTTTGATCAGAAGAAAAATGAGTATATCTGGTTTGATTCAGAACTTGTTTTCACAAGAGAAAGACTGATGGGGCATACAATCCCTTTACAGACTTAACATTTTTCTGGATCATTTCACCTGGATATATGGATGCTCTTCTGTGTTTCCTGCTTTGTTTTTCTTGTTTTCCCATTCTCACCCTTCAATTTTTAATTGAGTCTAATTCTCGCTGAGTAAATACAGTGACAACCTTTGCAATGTGTGTGTCCAGTGTGATTCACAGAATCATGTCCTTTTTGTATGGATCATTTTAATTTGTGGATATTGTTATGTATCAGCTGCTGCTAAGACTTGGCATACACTGTGCTGCATTAAGGTTATACAGAACTGGGACCTTGCAGGATTGATCGAACGTATTTTCTCCATGTGATAATTCCCAACCTCTCTGCCTTTTAATGAACTCATACTCTTGTTCTTACTCTTAAACCAACAATCCTATCTATAACAACTAATCTAAATTATTTTTTGGTTTCACAGAATGATTAATGATTATGTGACTTCTCTTTATTCTCAGCTCACTGACTGCAGTCTTAAGTAGCCGCTTCTGATGCATGATAATGTTATTGAGCTATGTGTAAACCTGAGGAATGAAATGGCCCTGTTTCATATCTGACTCCTGGTGGGTGAGAACAAGTACTACCCAGAACTCTTCACAATCTATCTGCAGGAATAAGCTCTTTTTGAAAGAAAAAAAACCACTTGTCAGATGTGTTCTTGCATAAATTGCGTGACTACAAAGTTTAGAGAATAAGAACTTAGCAGTTGGTTTGTGTTTTTTGTTTTTTTTTTTTTGCTTTATTTGTTGTTTTTTTTCTCTATTACAATCTAATGGGTATGTACATGTTTCTTTCATAAAAGTTTAAAGCATTCAGATAGCCCTCTAAAGAAAGGTTAGCTTGTACAAGATAAACCTCTTTCATGGTGAGATTCTTACCACTGACTCATTCCAGAACTGTACTTGTGCTGTATGTTCTAGAACCACGACATTTCAAAGGTGTGTTTTTCCAACCTGAACTTTAAAGAATAAAGGAAGGAGATGAAATTTTGGAAACAATGGAAGCTTTCCTTGCCTGTAATAATCTTTTTAGTTTTTTAACAAATACATACACCACAAGATGTGCTCATTCATAGTTAAATCTGTATAACTGTGTGAAAAATGGCCATACTTTAAAACCTCAGCGCATGTTTGCCACCAACATTTTTTTTTTAAGAACTCTAGAAGAGACTAAACAGAGCTTTTCAAACACAAGTGATTTGCTTTACCAAATGTTCAGATCTCCAAATCTCAGGAGGATGAGGCTGGGATTTCTGTAAGGAACAGGCAGACTGCTGAGGCTTGGCATGGCCCTGTGTCTGGTTGCACGTACAGGTTCTCTCCAGGGTTGGACTGGTCAGAGTATGCTGCTGCAAGCCCTCCTATGCTCAGTGTAGGCATTTTCTCAGAAGTGATTTGCATCTGCTGCTCACAGTTGTTGGGAGGTCATTTCTGCTTATAACCAGGCAACCTTTTAATTTAGTTGCTTAAGGCAACGAAGGTTGTTTTAAAATTTCAGCTTGGGTTTTTTAATTCTAAAATTAGTAGCAAGAGATTGCTCATTTGTCCTGTGTATGCAACTTTGTAGTAAAACTGAATGTGTAGTTTTTTGTTAAAACGAAAGTGTACCTTGACAGTGATTTATTTTTATTTATTTGAAGGTTAATTTTCTTTATATACTGGCAGCTGGGATGCCTAAGGGTGCAGGCACAGTGTGTGACTCCTTTCTGTGCTCAGTTTTTTTTTCTGGGTGCCTCCATATTTATAAACACTTTTGGTGATGTCAGGACTGCACTTTTGAAGCAAATGTTCTGATTTTCCCCATGTACCCTGCTTTGGCCCATAACTGAGCAGTCTCAGACTTCACCAAGGTTTTGTTCCCTTGGAGGAAAGTAGAGCAGACACATGCAGCCCAGGAGTGTGCTGCAGTGCTGATGTGCTAAGGCAGTACCAGCCTGGTGCTTTCCAAAATAGCCCTCCTTGGGAAGGCTTTGGTGCTCTTACAGGCAGCTCCATCAGTCTTCCTTCTGGTCCACGCAGCTTCCTAATGCAGATGTTTGCCTCTGCCAATTTTAAAGGTATCCAAACCAACTGAGCTTCATTAAAATCTTAGAGATGATTGAAATAATTGCTGAATGATATTTTGGATTATTTTCTGTCTGCAACCAAATGTACGAGATTTCTGACAGGCCAGGATTTTTAAACTGTAACATATTCTATTATTCTATAACGGTTTGTGTGTACAACTTGTAAAAGAATTTTTGTTTCTGAACCTTTTTACTTCAGAGAACAAAATCTACAATAGTGATGTTGAAATAAAAATTTACAGAAAATAAAGGGACTAGGGGAAATTATTTATGGCTTAAAACACATTGAAAAATAAATACTGAAGCTCTAAGCAGATTAAATTTTCAGATGAAAATGTTATCTTAGCTCAGCTGAGTCAAGGATCTTGGTTGCTGGCCTTGAAATATGATACTTACACTTAAATGATTTAGTGTGACAGTCTCTAGCCTAGGTTTTCAGGATCACCAGTATTTTGTTTTTAAATTAATTAAGTACCTGTACGCTATGATTCTTTTTAATAATTAGGGTTTTTTTATTTGATGTTATTTATACCTTAATTATATGATGGCAGAACTGCCATCTATAAGAAACAAAGACATGAAGTCTATTTAGAATACTTGATCAGTGAATTGTACTTGAGTAGGAATCTGTGCGAATACTTAAATGTTAAGCATGGGTTAGAGTTAGGAATGTGATGAAATACTCTATCCCACCATATAAATGACTGTTTCTGAAGCTTTTTCTGTGTACACCCCTGTGCCAGAGAACAGAACAGACTTTCTCTTGGTAATAAACTTAACTGGGTTATGAAAGGGGGACTCTAGTGTTACTTGTGAATGCTGCACTCTTCTGGGGAGTATTGCTGCTACTTTTGGTTTCAGTGTTTGTGTCTCTCAGTGCTCCTGCCTAACGGAGTGGTAGGTGTACACAAAGTTCTGTGCTGCTCTGGTTCCCAGGCTGGAAAAGGGACCTTGTGTTTGAAGTCTTTTTCTTTTGAAATCTGAACATAGGTGCACTCTTGCCTGGAAAGAGCTGCTTTTGTGCACAGCTCTCTGAGCCAGTCTTGGGCCACCCAGAGTATTTGGGTGGTGGGGGAAAAGAATAAACATCAAGTTGTGTAGCTAAGAAAACAGAATTATTTTCTATATAAGTTACCCTAGACCCTCCATTTCTTCTCTGCTGGTTTAGCGCCATACCTTAAATGAAATACAGACTTTCCCCCTATTTATATAAAACTGTTCCTTGTGCAGCTCGATGATGAGGTTTTTATTCTCTAGGGCAAGTTAATATTTCAGGCTCTGGGCTTGTTGTTCAGGGACTGTCATTTACCACGATTTTGTGTAGTTTGCACAAGACTAACGTCTAGCTGACTTTCCTCTGTACAATGGTTTGAGTTGTGAAGTTATTGATGGACTAATATATATAACATACAATCTTTGGATATATGCAAAAGTGGAAAGGCTTCATTAGTCTCATTTGAACAGTCTGCTGTTTTCCAGTGTTTCCATAACATTTCTTGTTGGCATCCTTTTTGTTGAATAATTGTATTTGAAGCAGTGGGCACTGCTGTGGTCATTGGAAAGTAAAAAGCTCTGGAACCAGTGTTTAGTAAGGCAGAGGAAATGTATTTGAAAATAATCTTAACCTCTGCTACAGATGCAATAATAAATCTGCTTTCAAATAGAGAGCTTGCTTAACAAAATAATGAGTTGTTGCAAGCTGCTGTGCACAGACTGTGATATATTGCCAACTTATTATTTCTGAGCTCTGTGGTGTGTCACAAATGCATTTATTTCTATATTAAGCAGTGCCTCTGCAGTTTGGAACCTTATTTGTTAGAACTGGTTGTTGGGTCATGCATTACAGCATTTTAAAAAAGAAAACACAGTTTTAATAGTAAGGATTTGTCGCTATCTAGTAACAATTTTGTCTCTTTTCTTTGTAGGTATGAAGCGTCCATTAAGTCCTGACCACATCATTGAAGATGGGATTATGAATCAACCAGCTGTTCTACGGGTCATTGAAGAAAAAGGACTGAGGAATGACAGACAGAATTATCAATTAAGCAAAGAAAAGAAGAAGATACTGTTTTCCTTCTGTGAAGTGTGCAACATACAGCTGAACTCGGCAGCCCAAGCTCAAGTTCATTACAACGGGAAATCTCACTTGAAAAGAGTGAAGCAGCTAAATAATGGAAAAATCCCTACAAGTACAGCTCCTGGCACTTTGTTTGCAAGTACAAGCACAGGTACATAATTAGTTTGAGATGTTGGATTTTGGTCAAGAATTCTGAGGCAGCTTTTAAGCTCTACCTTCTCCACCCACTAGGAGTTAATAATATTTTGCCATGTTCAGAATTACTGTATTTCTTTTCCTGTGAAGCCAAGTGGTATTGAGACATTATTCCATTATTCCATTATTCCAGGCAATATTCCATGATGTGTTGGACCTTGAGATAGGGTCTGTTTAAGAGTAACTCTTGTGGATCCAAATACTTACCCATTTTGTCATCTGCTTTTTTTCCCAAAAGAAAGTTCTGGAGGGATGCTACGTGCACAGGAGAAACTTTAAAATTAAATCTAGTAGTGGAACAATGGAGGAGGAGAGCTGGAATTTACAGGCCTGGCCCTTTCATTCTTTCTGCTTTCAGCCCTCTGGGTTTTAACTACTCTCATTCGTAGAATCGGTTTAGGTTGGAAAAGACCTCTGAGTAAGAAGTATTTCAAAATAAGACTTTTTACCTATTAGGCAAAACAAAAGTTTTGGGCAAAATGCATTTAGCATGCATAATGTAAACATGCAAAGCACATAATATGCTTTTCTGTTTTTTTGGGGGGAATTTGTTTCTTTTTATTTCAGTGTTAGACTCAGTTCATAGCTACTTGAGAAAAATCGAACAGACCTCAAATCTTCATACAAGAAGCTTTCTTAATTGTAATATTTGTTTTGATTTGCTACATTAAGACACTGGCTTGGGTTTGTTTTATTTCATTTTGTATAGAAACAGTCAAGCTGCATTCAAGGGTTTAGCTTTTTCGTTTTTCTGATTTTGTTTCTTGGTAACTAAATTTTACTTGTTTTGAAGTCTGTGGTACTGTTTTGTTGGATTTAGAACTAAGTAGTGTGAGGGTGTCACTTGCCTAAGGCCTGTGATTCAAAAGATTAAATTCCTATTGAATAACATCTAGATTACTTAATTCTGTGCATTCTTACAATAACTGAATATCTGTGAGACATTATGATTGATTTAAGATTCCTCTGTGTGTGTATATACAATGCAAACACCTAAAAACATTTTCTATTTTTGTTGCTTTTTGTTATCTGGACCCCTTCATCTGACGCCTTTGCTGTCATTCCTGGGGATCACAGCTGATGCTCTGGCACCATTACTCAAAGAATGCTCTGATGCTCAGAAAACAATTGTTTGCTGCAGTATGTGCTTTGGGGTTACTGCATAGCTTGGGAGTTAAAATTCATGTTTCTTTGTACTTCCTTCACCGATCTCTATATTAGACTATATCCTAGTTGTGTACTGGTCATGCTGGTCTATCCAGTGCATGTTGAAATAAGCATTCTTTTTTCATAGCTGAGGGATATTGTGTTCATAGCATTTAAAAGAAAAAAATGCCTTACAATAGACAATTTATTATTACTGTGATTGCATAAACAATTTAACATACTGTTTAAGAACCAGTAGGAGAACAAGATTTACTGAGATGTAGTTCTCAAAGAGCATTTTCCAAAAATAACTAGAAATTAATTTTCTTATAAATTGACATTATCCAGGCTCAGTTTTAATCCATGTCCTCTGGAGTTCTATTACCTCTTGTAATGTAAGTCTTCCTCTCCCATTTCTTTAGCTAACACTGTAAACAGAACTAATTGTGCAGATGGTAAGAGAGCAATTAGATTAATCTCACCTCACCAGTGAATAGACTTTATTCCACATGCAAAGGAAGCAAATAGCCCCTCTCATACTTCACTGTTACAGCTGCACCCTTCTTACAAAGCACTTAGTGAACAGTTCAGCACACCTTAGGAAACTTCCTGCAGAAGTTCCTGCCAGTGTCAGGTTGGTTTTCCTCTGTGTTCAAAATATATATGTGAAATCAATAATATTCCCACAGGAAAATGAGGTGACTGTAAAATATACATGACTGTAAATTTCCTTGGCACTTCAGAAACCAGGATTACAGACCTGCCAGAACTGTCTTGATTCTGTGTGACAGAATTGATGGATCACTGACTCCAGTTCTTCCTGACGCTTGGTGGACTTTCTTATAAATGGAGATGAAACATTTTCATATTCATTCTGTTTTGTGGTCCTCTCTATGACAGGTGGCCCTCAGTTGTTAGAAAATGTCCTTTTAATTTTTGACTTCCACTATATTTTCCAACTATAAGCTCAAATTGTTCCTCTTAACTTGCTGGTAATGGTCCTTGTTGTACTACTATTGGAGTGTTTTTTAAGATTTGATACCTGGGAATTCCAGGTCCTGGCAAGAATACCTTTAATTGTATCTAGATGAAGGGCTTTTATATATTTAAAGTCTAAATATAATTTTAGAGATGAGTTTAAAGCTACTATTTTGTATTTAGAGTAAGGCTGCAACTGTCATAGGATTTAAAATATATTTAGCAACATATTTTTCTAAAAAGTATACTCTATTTCAAGTTTATCTTGCCCGGCCAGTTATTGATATATACAAGCTCTTTTGCTATTGTATCTCTACCTGCAATTTAAATTACTTTCTAGCACGTAAGATTTAATATAAAATAGAGATTTAAGAGCTGCTTTTCTTTATATTGCCACAATCAAGAAATTAATGGGTTCCATTAGGCGACTTTGGTGATTTGATCAACTCATTGAACTCCTCTTTTTCTTTACATTGGTGTTGAAAACTGGGAAAAAAAGTGTTCTACTTGGAGAATAGATTGCACACAGCGTTAGAGCTTTCACTATTGCTTATGTTAGTGCTTGTTTATCACCAGCCATGCCCACCATGTCTCTTACTGCAGCTCAGGCTGCAGTTTCAGTGCTGCCACTCCCAGGGCCATCCCCACCCTTGTGACAGGCATACACGAGGTACGGACAGGCTGCTGTCAGAAGGACATAAATGAGCTCTCACGAAAGTAAGAAAGTGTGTGTTTGCCTTCTCAGCTTCAGTTGGAAATGATTTCATGTATTTCCTATGAAGAAAAAGGAAAAGAAAGGGTGGTGTCCTGCAGCCTGGGGGAGATGTATTTTGGAGTGAGCCTGTTTAAAGCTTTTCGATGAGCGCGCCTTGCCGGAGCCTGCGGCAGCGCGGAGCAGATCCCAGCTCTTGCGGGTACCTGAAATCCGCCTGTCCCGGCTGAAAGCTCGGGCTGGGCACCCGCTGCTCACAGGGGCCGCGACCAGTCGTGAGCGTAGGGCAGGAGCTTGGCTCAGTGCAGATGAAAGTCTGCTCGCTTCCTCCGCGCTGCCGGCGAGCTGAAGAGTGAGCTGCAGGGAGCCGCGGTCGGGCGGGGGCGATGCTGCGGAGGCGGGAGCGGCGGCAGCCGCGGTGCTCGGCTCCCACGCGATGGCGCTGCAGCCCGGGCCGAGCCGGAGCCGCGCGTTCGGCATCCCGGGGCTGGCAGGGATAGCCGCGGGCTGCTCGCTAATCCCGGCGGGGGCATTCCGGGCATGGCTGCCTTGTATTCCTCCCGCTTCTTCCCCGGAGGTGACACCGGTTTTGCCCCACGAATTCTCATGGCTTCCTCCATGGGGTGTATCTCCTGTTGAGTCTCCTGGTTCTCTCTCCCTTGCCCCCACGATAACATGGGAGCAGTTGGTGTAGTTTTAAGGAAGTGTACTAGAAATGCCTGCCGAAGTCCAGATTTTACAGATCTCTGGAAACGTGTAGGGAAGTTTCATTGTTGTTACAGTAAGTGTCCAAATTTAAAAATGGGCAAAGGAGAATCCCTTTTCCCTGTGTCCTAGGCTGTTTTAAAGAGCACATGTGCCTTAGGGCCCAGGTGGCACTCATTAATGCCCATGTGATCTTTCTGCAGGTCTGGCTGGAGGTGTGATTGGGATGTCAGGATGCAGTGTAGTCTGGTAGCACCTCTGCCTTCCTGTTCTTGAGATGTCCGACCTTGCGTGACAGTTTTGGAGATGCTGTAGGACCCTATACCATGATTCTTTGTAAGGAACAGTGCTACAAGTTATTGTGTTAACACTGCAATACTGAGGAAATAACCACAGGTTGATTTCCTGAGGTATTATAAACACACAGTTTTGTGATCTGGTTCACAGCAATGACAGCCAGGGATTTGTTAATACAGCAAAATAAATACATAAATTACTAGACTTCTGTTACGTTTGTGACTTAAATCAGGTCACAAAAGGGCCTGGTAGTGGCAGTGTAAGGGAGAAGGTAAAAGAGCAGTTTTGGGCATGGGAGAAGAACAAGGGAGTATGGACAAGGCAGGACTTCTTCCACTTTTGGCAACAGAGATTAGAGCTTCTTTATCTCTTTGTGCGGTGCCATATGAATTTGTAAGTCTAGGCAACCTATCAAGTTAATGGAGGCAGGGAGGCTTACAGTTAAAGAACTCAGATTATTCTTGATAGGATCCATGGACTGTATAGCTAACTTGCAGATTAGTTTTCAAAAAAAAATAGAGTGATAGAAAGTGTGAATAGTATCTTCAGCCAAAAAATTAAACAGACTATTGATAGACATTGAGAAATTATACTGAAAATATTCCAGATAGCCTTAAATCTACATTCCCAATTTTGGCCTCATGCATGAGAGCAAGGCTTTTTCTTTTTTTTAAGTGAAACTGTGAACGAAATGATGCAGATGACCAGATCAGTGCAGGATTAAATGATGATTGGTTACAACAGAATGAATCTGCTGTGCACTGCTCTCATTTCAGTGGAGTTTTCCCTTGGTTTTTGTCAGAAGAATCTAAACCTAAACGCAGGTTTTTGTATGTAGGTTTTAATCTTTATATGGGCCAAGCCTTATCTGGTTTTTTGACAGGTAGCTTAGTTGCCATCTAAGACTGTTTTGTGCCAATGTAATGGAGACCAGAACTTTTGCTTACTTTGAGTCTCTTGATCCTCAATTCCTTCTCAATGTTTGTCTTCCATTAATCTAAAAAAAAGATGAGGATAATCTGATTTTTATTGCAGAAGATGTTTATGAATTATTCTAGCAACTACTCAGAGGAATGCAAAGCAGGAACCAAAAGTATCTTGAAAAAGTTTGTGACCTGAGTCTTATTAAATGTGTGCTCGCATAGCTACAGAATTAGTGCATAAGTCTGTAGAGAGCACTGTGAGCTTACTCTTTTTTTCTGTTGGGCCAAAACCTTTTTTAGATTAGTAGAAGGTCAGCACTTGTTCTGCCTTGCATGTCTGCTGCCTACAGCCCGACCTTTTAGAAAGCAGTTTCAAGAAAGCTGCTTCTGTGGGGGCACAAAGCTGAGCAACTCCTCAGGGCTTCCCCTCTCTGTCTGCTCATGAGAGGGAGGTTGCTCCACGCTTTGCTGTCCTACTCTAGGTAAAATTCATTTTTCTATTTGTAAAAAATTAGACTCTCACTAAAAAACAAGACTGTGTCCGATACAATAGAAATAATAATGAAAACAATAACATGCCCATAATGAACGTGGCTTAGTGAGCTGTTGAGAAGCTCTTAGTATTTCACTTCCCACTACAGGGTATGTTGCCTTTTTTCTTATTCAGTGGTCTCTTGAACAAGATTGCATTTGGTAGATGGTACCACATTCTTTGCATCACTTGAATCTCTTCCACCATTTACTTAAGAGATAGGTAATGGTGCTTAAGATTTTTCTTACAGTATGAAATGTATTTAGCATAAGGAATTGCTGTTTTTTCTTTCACAGAGGTCATCATAGAAACATAGAATATGCTGAATTTGAAGGGACCCATCAGGATTATGATTAGCTGCTTCGAAATTAGGCAGATTTATTGTATTCTTTTTGGGCACTTGGTACTCCTTACAAAATGCCGGTGATGAAAGTTAATATCAAGGCCCAGAACTGACATTAAAGTTGTTTTTTTTATTTGCCAATGACACACTATATCCATAATATTCTGTTCTTTGAGTAGCTGTGCTGTGAAAGTACTGGTAAAACTCATAAAAAATATTAAGTAGATTATATCTGCGCTCACTGGTAGTCTTCAGGAAAAACATGAGGAAATCATTGTTTTATTGAGGTTAGTTGTTTGAAAGTAATTGATAAGTTGCATCAGAAAAAAACATTCAAAAATTACCTAATTCCCTAATGGCAAATGGAAAATCATAACTCTTTTGAAGTAGGTAAAAGTTATCAGACCAATTATTAATTTCTGGACTCCATTCCCTTGGAGGTGGGGAACACATGAATGACACTAAGCAAACAAACAAAGTATATACCTATTATGGAAAAGAATGGTTTATAGGTGGTGGTCCTTTGAGTGGAATGTGGAAGGATTTCAAAATAAAATTGGACAGTACATTTTGGGACCCTTTGCCACTGCTTTGCATAGATATATTCTTGTAGCAAAATGGACAGTTTAACCTGGACAGTTTAACCTCTTCAAGGGCAGTTATGCTGTGGTAAAGAAGCAGCTTTTAAGACATCAGAAAATCAGATGTTCTAGACTCTAGGACCAAAACTACAGCTACTCACCAGCCATGGTTTCATGCTGAGAATGGCTGCAGGACTAGTGGTGACACAACTTCTGCTTCAGTTGGGAACATATCCCTTGTCATTTAATCACTTGGGGCATGGCCTGGAGAGTGTCTTAAATCAGTTGAGTTGATGTTGCTACAAGAATTTCTTCACTGTCTCACGGAAGGATGTGATCTACAGTTTAGAGGGGTAGACAGCTCTAAATTCAGACATTTTTATTCATGAGCATTTCTAGGCATGATTTCTGTGTTAAAACTACTAGAAGAAACAAAATAATGAAGTAGGGTTTGTTTATTATTTTTACCTTGTAAAAGGAAAACTGGTATCTTCTCTGTATAGTAATTTTTCTCACCTGGGATCAGATCCTGTCAAAATTCCTCTCATAGTTGTCTCATGACCCAGCAGTATATTTGGATAACTGTACAGGTGATACAATAAAAAACTCCCGTGTCTTTCCATTTCTTGAAAGCCTAGTTATGATTACATCTGTCTTATGCTGTCTCTGGGTGTGAGTATGCACAGCAACACATGCTCTCTTACCTTTCTGGGGAAAGAAAACCTATGAAGTACCTGAAAAGATAAGAATATGTACATTGTGAGAAGTCCATGTGGGAGTAGGAATAGCATGGATTTAATAAGCCATGGAGATTTTTCATAGTAAGTAATTTAAAATTACTGATGTTTTGGAAGAATGAAGGCATTGGTCATGTAATGTCATGCTTTTAGTGATATTTTTATTTTGGTACAAATAGTTAATCTGCTAGACTGTACAGGTCTTCGTTGGGTCAGTATTCTAAATGTTTTCACTCAAATATTTATTATTCTTTTTAATGGATATCCTGATTTTTAATGTGTAATAGAGTTCATTTGTTACATGGCTTAAAAATACTTATTTCATTTGCATAATTTTGAATTAATCTTATTTAGAAAAGCTGTAAGGAGTCATTAATTTTTATTGCTGGATTCCCCCCCCTCACCCCCAGCACAGCCTCTGCCAT
>VZSE01009823.1:2500937-2660046 GCA_013398275.1 Promerops cafer | reverse complement strand
CGGTCCCCCCCCCCCCCCCCCCCAAATAATGAACCTCATCACAATACAGGCTGCTGATTCTCCTCTGTCTCGTGTTCGTGTAGAAAAGACAGAGCTATTTTTAACATTTACACAGTCTAGATACATGATTCCTCATTCTGTGTGGTTTGGAGCTGAAGCTTTAGAGCCTTTCATAATCTTTTTTTTTTTTTTTTTTGGTTTGTTTGAATTTGATCTCTGTAGCTGATTCCATGCATTGATAATGAAGGCTTGGGTTGCCTGATTCTCAGCATAAATTCAGGCAGACTTCTAGTTTGACAGTGCTCTGTGTTTCGGTACGCATGAAGATACAGAACTGAAATTGCTTTGCTTTCTTTACAAATGACTCAGAGTGTGCATGTCCTTCCCTAAAATGTTGCCAGCGTGTGAAGGATTTTCAATGAGCAGTGCAATAAGCCGGCATCTGGGAAGGTTTGAGGCTGCTGTGGTATAGCAGTGAACTGTCACACAGATGATCAGGGCTGGAGCCAGCACTCTGTAGCACCGTAGATCATATTGGTCACATACTGGAAGTTTTGTTTATGTAACTTGGTTGCCGTTTAACCTGCTTAAAGAGTATTGCCATAATGTGGAGTGGGCTTCCCAGTAGAGGTGAGTCTGTTTTTTATTATTGAACTTCACTGAATTGCTCTGTGCTACGACATTAAGAGTGGATGCTTACATGTTTGGCATTATTTCTATGTGCAGTGCATTTCTGTTTTAGTTATTCCAGTGGAAAGGATAATAAAAATGGCAAGGAATGTAATGCATCTTTTTCTTCTCTTCTTATTTCAGTATTAAAAGTAACTAAATATGTGGCAAGCTCCCTTTCCTTGCTTGCTGTTTGCAGAGGGCATCTTTCCAGTAGGTGACTTCCTATGCATTTTAAATGTTTTTTGAATGTCAGCGATGCTGTGTTGTTGTAGAAAGAAGCTTATTAGCAGCATGAATAAATACCTCTTACCAGAACTTGCTTTCTGGCTTGTTAAATCTCAAAGAATAGTTACAATGATGTGTGAAACACAAGAGCTGTCGGATTCTCCAGATAAACTAAAAAGGTAAAGAATGAAATAAATTTTATACTAGATTTGACATATTAGGTATGTCTGTCATTGTTAATATTAAAAGTTATGATCTGTCATGCCCAGAACAGCTTCCAGTAATTCATTTGCACTGACAGCTTTCTTTGAGAAGAGTATAAAATTACTGATGCTTCTCCCTAACCAGTTAAATTTGAGATTTAGTGCACCAAGTTTTATTTAAGGGAACAGACAGTGTGCTAAAGGTAGCCTGTGAAGTTCTAGTAGTAAATCTTTAAGCTTGAAAGTATTATCGTAAACTAAACAGACTTTGTACTTGTGTGTTTAAGAAAAGGGGGTTTTATTGAGAATTTCACCTATAGCAGAACAAAAAAAAATTAGTTCAGCTGAGTTACATATTAAGCACTGCTGTTATGCGAATATCGAGTTGGTGAGGTGAGACCTCCTATGATTATATTTGTGTATGCTGATAGTAATTTTTTTTAATAAAACAAGGAAATACGTTGAAAACTATTTATTGATTTTTTTTCTTTCTTGCTTGCTGTAGAAATGTCTGTGCTTACTATGTAAAGACTGCTGTGGTTTTTTTTTTTTTCTTCTGAGGAACTAGGACAGCTCATGCTTTTTTCCTGCTAAATATATTTATGAGGCAGCTGTTTTACAGCTTTCAGCTCCAAAGTTATAGATAAGTGTGTATTTGTTTGACAGAAGATTCGAGAATTTCCATTTACTGCCAGTACATGTAAAGCTTGGCTAAGCAGACTGCATCAGGAGCACACACCATTTGTATTAGCCAATCTGTCTTTGCAAGTCCCAGGGCCACTATCTTGCTAGAAGCCACTGTGTGCTTTTGAAAGCATGAAATTAGTTTTATACTGAGCACATAGTTTCTCATTTAGCAGTTCTTTTTATGGTAATGGTCAATTTATGGTTCAGTGCCAGAATTTTGGTGTTCTGTCAAAGCTGATAGCTTCTGCTAAGGTGTTCTTTGGAGATAAAGACAAAAAAATATCCAAAACAACACTCCCCAACAAAAATGCAGTGTGTGGTGGAGATCCTAGGGAGATGCAAATAAAAGAAAGTTCTCCCGAATGTCCTAACTCCTGACATTGCTGATAGCATTTTGGAATGATTTTGTTGTAGTATTTCAGAAAACATTTGTCATTCATGACATAAAATTATTGAATTAATTGTCACCTTTTTATACTTTATAAGTTTTTTTGTTTGCTTTTTTTCCCCCATGTCAGGTAAAATTGCTATTTCCCAGTGCTAATTTTCTCTATGTGCTTATTTAATGATTAAGGTTAAAATGCACTTGAAAAATGTATATGAAGCACCCTAAACATTCAGGATGATTTTTAGATTGCAGCTTTAGAATACGTTACGAGCTTTTCTCTTTCTTCAGGAATCTATAGAAGTCAAAATAAGTTGTTATTAAAACCTTAGTGAAACCTTTTAATATATATATAATTCATAAATTGATGAACCGACTTATTTTTAATAAATAAGTGTCTCGTTCTTGGCAGATTTTCCTTGTTCTTGTAACTGTGCCTGATTTGTGACTCTCCCCTCACTAGGAGCTATGCTTGATGAAAGGTTAAGGTGGTTAACATTGTGCACTTCACTTGGGTTACTCTGTCTAGCCTACATTATTCTCTCTTGTATATACGCAATTTGAAATCGCATTGCTTTTAATCTAGGTCTTCACAATTCTTCTCAATCCTGAAATAAGCATTTCTTAATGATACAATATTTGCTTCTTTGCTTGTTCTGTCTGCAAGGAGCAAAACTGGATGGATTTTTTGGGGTTTTTTTGGTTTTTTTTTTTTTTTAACAAGATGTGGTTGGCTCTAGAGCTGGTAGTGTTTCTTCTGTTAAATGCTGAGGAGAGATCCTGTCCTACCTACTGTTATGCCTTCCTGGGATAAGAAAAAGCTGGAGCTCATAGTTCCCAGAAGTTTAGTTCAGAAGTAAATGTAAGCTGGTGCACCCTTTTTTTTATTATTCCATCATCATGGAGGAGGAGGAAAAGAAGAAGTAGAAGCTATGGAGATGACTGCCCTTTGTCACAGGCACTTGGAAACCACACCAGTCCCACTTCAGCAAAGCTCCCTTCTCAAGACCATGTCTGGATGCTTCTGTAGTCATGCAAGAGATGCATACTGGCAGCTTAAATATGTACTGTTGTCATTTTAGGACCTTTGAATAAATTTGGTTGGTGTTCTTCAGTGTGTGTTTAAAGGCTACCAGGCAGAAAATATTATGGACGTTTGGAAAACAATGTGTGACATGTTGCTACCACAGCATATGAAATTTGTTTTGTTTCTCTAAGTGCTTGAGCTAGAACGCCTTTCTTTGTCCTTTTATTTTTTGGTAATTCTTTGTATCATTATGAATATAAGCTTGCCAAATTTCAGTGTGGTGGTTCTTTGTTCCAAGATGGTTTTTGCAAGGTCCTTTTACCCTTAAAGATCTTGCATCTTCTCCAAGTGTCTTTATTGCTGCATGTTTCCTCTCCTGCCTCTTCATATTGGTAGTTCAAGTGAGAGGCAAGATTTGGTGTGTTTGTTGTGCTGGACAAAACTGCTTGCTGCTGTGGAGCTGTGTTGCTTCTGTATCCATTCTCTAGCTATTTCTGTAGCAGATAGTCAGTTATCACATGGCACTGTAATTTTAATTTCTTCTCCTTTGGAAGACATCAGTGTTAACGTATGGTGATCTTTTGCATTTTGGGAGTGTTCAGGGGTAGCAGCTTCTCTACTGCCAAGATTACTTTACAAGGAGATTCTGAAGAAGAGGACGCTAAGATAAAAGGAAAAGAAATTATTGGAGAAGTGGTATGTTGTGAGCAATTCCATGCTAGTCACTTGACTCTGGGATTCAAGTATAGCTAAGCTCTTTGTGGAAATTTTGAACTTTTGCTTTTTTTAGTGCAGGTCACTGATGAATCCTGCCAGAGGAGCTGAGTGCACTGAGAACTGTAGTTCACTGTAGCAGCCCTGTTGAAGCTTTACTGCTGAAGCTCAAGTTTATATGTTTTTTCCTATCTGTAGGTTAAAGAGCCAGAGATGTTCTGGAGGTCTCACCCAGAATGTACAGCCAAGAAATTGTCTTTTTTTTTTTTTTTTTAATATGCTTTCTGTTCTGTTGGATTTTGAGCAGTGCTCATAACATGACTCTGAAGGGAAAATAAACTAAGTAACTTCCCTCTTTCACATATGGTTTTTTGTTCCCCTAAAAATGTTTTTTTAATTATTTTTAGTTGGAAGTGAGGAAAGCTGGGTATGTTTTGATCTCCAGAGGTGTAAAGGAGAGTGCTTTTGTATTGATACCAGCAGTCAGGGCAGATGAAAGGCTAAATTCCTTAGCCTCGAGTAGGTTCAAGACCTACACGGAAAGGTTCGTGTCTCTGACTGAGCAGTGCAGATCCTGGGAGGAGATGAGGAAGTCTTTTTAATACTCTGTGAATAGAAGAATACAGCTTCCTTAAGGATTGAAGTTTTAAAATTCATAGAGTGTGTTACAGGAGCTACTTGAGGGAAAGGATATGACTATGAAAGCATTCTGTGATGGCAGAAGTTGAAATACAGTGCCTGGATTTGTAACTTCCAGCTGGGGGGTCTCCATTTTCTTCAGGATATTTTATAGTAGGGATGGAGAGCTGAAGGCGAGGTAAGAAATCCATGTAGGAAATTCTTAAAGTTGTCAGTTTTTCTGCTCAAGCTGGATTCAAAATTTTCACACATGTGCATCTCCTCTGGCTCAGCCTTGAGTGTTTGCAATGATGACATCCTGAAATGTTTTGTGACTGGGCATTTAAATATGAGCAGAAATTGAGGCACTTTTTTAATCAGGCAATCAAACTTAAGTGGAACATGGAGAAAATAAAGAGATGAGGAAGATTCATAGGCTTTAGGATGGCACATCTGGATAAAGAGACACAGAAATCACTTCATCAAGAAAAAACAGACTAGTTGGAAAGAACAGAAGATTATTGTTAGGAATTGCAATTCATGTATTGTGGCCAGCTTTTTTAGTGGTACCATTTGAGCCTGATGCATCTCTAGTAAAGTTCTGAATAGTAAAAATCATTCTATGAAGTAATCATTGTAGTAACCTCTTTTTAAGGAAACATAAACAGCACTTAGCTCTTGTGAACCCAGGTTACTTCTGAAAATAAGATTTAAGCTTTTCAGTCACTTTGGCATCTGAGTTAAGGCTGAGACTTTGAGAAAAGCCAAAGCTGGAACACCAGGAGTGTATTGACTGGGGAGTAAATCTTTATGAAAACATCCCCAGGTTTTGGGTATTTTAAACATGGTTATAAAGAATGGAAAGTGGTGTAGTTCCAGATTTGTTCTTGATAGCTATTGACAGAAACAAGGAAAAATCTGGCAGAAACAAATAAAAATATTGTTTTCCTTTTATCAGTTGCAAACACTTAGTCATTTTAATAATTCATCCTATCTAACAAGTATTTCTCCTTCAACAGAAAACTGTCTCTTTTTCTTTCAATCTTCCTCAAAACAAGCAAGTCAACTTTGTTTCAGAGATTTTCAGATTACCTTTGCAGAAAAAATATTTGAGTTGATATTGTTCTGTTAAGTGTATATTAGACTTCTACTCTGGTTATTAGTTATTGCATGGTATTTATGTTTAATGTGCTTATTTTTTGCTTAAGTTGTTGGTAGGTGATGGAATGCCAGGCACATACTTTGCCTTAGACTAAATTCAGTTGTTTTAGGTATTTTTACAGTTTTGCTTCAAAAATACTTGTTATGATTATCCAGACTTGAAATCAATGGATGAATTGGGCAGATAAAGCTTTCTGTATTTTGAAAGTATTTTTACTTTATACCGCTTTCCTCATTTGGAAGCTCGGTGTTGCTTTGATAGATAGCATGCTACCCGGACTGCTTCAAGTCATCCCTTTGCAAGGTTGATGCAATGCATCAAAGCCGTTTTGACTGCTTTAAATAACCAAGATAAGAATCCCAATCTCAGGAATCGTCATTCATTCACTGAATATCTGCCGAGGGGAGGGCAGGGCCGTGTTGTTTCTGCGGGTTGCAGATCGGCAGTCTGCGGGTCTCATCCGTCCCGCAGGCGGGGTGATCTCCCGCAGAAGCGCCAGCCGTGCGCTGCGCGCGGGGAGCTGCTCCGGCCCCTCTCCAGGAGCGTCTGCCCTGCCTGCTCAGCACTGAGCCCTCTGCGGCAAAAGCGAACGGCTGGAAGGACGTCGGGACTCGAGAAACACACGCGCGCCTCGGCCAGTCTCGGGGAGCGCGCATGGAGTCTGGATGAAAAATGGCATTTTTTATTCTGTCTTGAGTGGTCAAATACATGTAGCTAGAAATTACATATCCTAAAATGTGTCAAAATAGCAGCTTTTAGTAGGCAGCTGACTGATGATAAACGGCAAGAAACTGCTGTGCTATTGTGCTACCTGGCCTGAAATTGAAATGCCTTTGCTCGGTATATTATTTTCTAGGCCATGTATTGCATGAACATGTTGTTTACTGCCTACTTTTAATAGAATTCTTGGGTCAGGAGAAATTGTCACGCAAAGTCAAGGTTTCAGGAGTTGCATACTTGGTAGAACAGCCAGTAACAGTGCAGACACACAGAGGAGGAGCCTTTGAGGAACCATAATCACTTAGAAACTTTTTTCCTCCTTTCTTCTTTTCCCTTTGATGTTGCTGAATGCCAGTGGAACATGATGGTACTGCCGTGGTGTGGAGCAATCAGCTGCCAGCGCAAAGCCATGTCTGAAGGGACATCTACCAATTAACTGAAAATAATGAGAAAATTATCTTTGTTACACTAATCAAAGTTAACTTGTTACCAAGAAATTTGAAAGTCAACATATCTGTAAGCCATGTATGTCTAGTATGACAGTTCTGGTATAAACAAAGTCAGAATCAGTGCATCCACTGGGGCTCATAGACTCTGAGAACCGAAGGAATCACAAAGCCCTATCTATTGTACAATACTGGACAAAATAATCTCTAGCATTAATTCCATTAGGAGAAGAAATTGCTTTCCCAAATATGCCAGTGTTTGCTGTAAAGTCCAATAAATCTGCAATTGAACTAGAACACATTATTTGGAGACACATTTGAGTTTCATTTAAGGACTTCAGGATGTGATGAATTTACTTGTTATGCTTTTGAATTGTTTAAATAAACCTTTACCTTTGCAGTTAAGAACTTCATCTTACTGCCAATTTGAATTTTCCAATTATGTGTTCGGAGGTCCCTGTTTACTCTCTTCTATTAAAGAACCTCCATGATTAGATACATTCTTCTTACAAGAAATCTTGATTTCAGATGTGACACTGTTTGTATTAAGGATGCAATTACAAGCAGAGATTGTGTAACATTTGAAAAGGTTATGTATTGCTTTTTTAATAACATGATTTTACATCAGTGGCCTCAGTGACTCGCCGATGAATCAGAATGACAACTTTGCCTCCACAGTCATGGACTGTTGGGTCCTGGTGTTTAAAGTCTGCACGACATACTTGTAACTGGAACAAATACTCTTTCAACCAGCACTGAGTTCATAAAGCTCTCTTTCTTTGCATCAAGTTAGAAGCATGATACTGATACTTCTCAAGGTTTTCTTTTGGACTTCTCCTGTCTTTTCCTCTCCTCTAGTTATTTTCAGCTGGCAGGATCAAGCTTTTCTCTGTGACAAGAGAGTGAAAGGAGAGTAATTTTCCAGGTCAAATTCCTTGCTTATGGTATGGACTGCTTGTTTTGCTCCTTTGTAGAGGCTGGACTCCGTTTCTAATACTGTATTTTAAATACTGAAAGGCAGCTATGTAGCAACTCTGTGTCCACTGTTTGGTACCATCTGGGATGTGCAGTGAACCTTGTCACTCAAAGTTATCTTACGAATTCAAAAAGAAAAAATGCATAATATTTTAGCTTAATATCGATATAGGGTTTGTATTGGCATAACTTTATCTGATTTCCTGTACGTGATGTGTGCTTATCTTGTTGCCTAATTTTCTTGGTAGTAGTTTCAAAAGCTTTCATTGATCTAAAGCATACCTTCAGTGAGGACAGGAAGCGGAGAACAGAGAATCTAATCAGTTTGTAAAGACACTGTGTATATGATTTACCTGACAGATGTTTCCTTACAATTTTACCTAGGTTTTGGGACAAGAATATCTGTACTGTAACCATGTAAATAATTTTGTTGAGTTTTTATCATTTTTGTGTACATTAGTACTGACAGTCATGGTCATTAGCTGTTGTCTTTTTCTCAATTCATTGTATTGCTTAGAGAAAATATCATCCAGAGTTATATTCAGGCTATTACCTAGGAATGTCTTTACCTCCTTTGGAGCACATCCCCAGCAGCCACACCCATCTGTCCACAAAGACTTCCTTCTGTACTTTGGGGGCAGCACAGCATAAGCATACTAGTTTATTTGGACAACCAATTCCTTCCTGTTTTACCCTTTCACTTGAGGTTAAATGCTTACAGTTGGGTTGCACAGAACTGTCTTGACAACATGTACTGTTAGCAGGCTTGCTCCTAAGCCTGTGACTGTAATACTAATACTAATCTTTCTAATACTTTGCAAGCTGGTGTTCAGTATTTCTCATTCCAGGAAGTATGCTGCCAGAATATGGCTTTTTTTTTCCTCTTGATACTAAACTTTCTCCAACAGAAGTGGGAATGAAAAGGTTCTATGAATTTAAGTATTGCTTGGAATTTTTTTCTACAGTTTGCTTGAAACTTGACCTTTATCTAAGCTCTTTTCACGTCTGGGTAAGGGTATGTGTACCTGTATTCATGATTTTGAGACTGCTGTCCATGAATAAATCCAAAAATAACATGTATTGAATTAAAGAAGAACATTATTTTGTAGCAGTATCTGAAGTGAAAATGCTCAAACTAAAAGAGAACTAGAATTCACTTTTGCACATCACTGAATGTCTGGGAAAGTTGGTCACTCCTGAACTGCCTGCTTTTTCTCCTGCTGTGTAAGCCTTCCCTCTACTTTCCCCTTCTGAAGTCAAGGAGTTACCTCAGGTTAGTTACTTATTTTTTCTGAAACAACATCTTACCCTCTTTTAGTTCAAATTTTATTTAATTACATGGTAGTATTTTCTCCCCTTCCCTTCAATTTTTCTTTTGGTATCAGGGTTTGTAATTGATTTTTCTCTACAGTGAAGTAAAAATGTGGTGTGCTTTCCTGTGGCTTACATTCCTTTAGCTGCAAAATTAACTAAAGTCTGACTTTGAAGGTTTGATTTTTTTTTTTTTTTCCCCTTGGTAAGCAACTATTATTTATTAATGGACCTTTTTAATTGAGGTTGCTAGTAACTGCTGAGAAAAAATGCTTCTTTTTTTTTGTGAATAAAGCATTTATGAAAGATGAAAATATTTTCCTTCCAACTTTTCACAAACTCAGTGAGCTTGGATTGGTTCCTCTAAAATGACAACATGTGGAAGTGTTTTTCCTCTTTCATCATCTCGCAGTGGCATGTACATCTGAGGCTTCTGATCTTTGGCTTAAACTACTGTTAAGTTTTCATTATAAATGTGCCACCTACTGGAGCAAAAGGCCTATCAGCAAATATTTATTAATGTTATCTTCTCCCAGACGCATTTGCATAGTAATTTCTTGCTAGATTCCTGTGCTTATGGTTGTCAAATCTACCCTGCTTTTTGTCAGCCTCACCGTAGGGT
This sequence comes from Promerops cafer, assembly GCA_013398275.1. Lineage (NCBI taxonomy): Eukaryota > Metazoa > Chordata > Aves > Passeriformes > Nectariniidae > Promerops > Promerops cafer. The sequence continues at coordinate 2,650,279 of VZSE01009823.1, read as the reverse complement.
ATGAAAATGGTAATAAGAATTGTAGGGGATGTGGAGCATAAAGGTTTAATAACATGCCTTGAAAAAAAAAGAAGAATTCATATGCTGAATTATAACGAAAAATACCTGCCTGAAATTAATGTCCAGTAAGGGAATCTTAAATTCATAGGTACTCTAATTCTGGATTTCATGAGGTGAAAAAAAAAATCACTTAATTGTTCAATATAGCCTTGTAGCAAAAAGAAAATTTAAACAAGATGGTAGATTACCCAGTAGTTTTTTGTAGTTGTTGTTTTTTAAAAAAATCTTTGGTCTTGTCTTGGCATAGGATTAGTCAGGATCATCTTTACATATGAGAGGCATTTTGCTTGGAGCTTGTTATCTTTTATGTTACCATAATGAAATGAATGATTATTTGTATTGCATATATGTCTTAAGAGCTACAGTTCCATTTTGCTAGAATTATATTATGGAAAAGACTTATTCCCAAAATTTTTATATCTGCCTTTGAAACATAAGGCCAGTAAGGACAATAGTGCAAACTAGAAGAGTAGAGTGGTCAAGGAAAAATTGCTCTGCTAAACTTAAATTATTTTCTTGATGTGTCTCATGAAAGTGAGTGCTTGTTTGGCAACACTTGATTGTATAACAGTAGAAAAATGTCTAACATATGAAAAAAACAAGAAGAGGAGCTTCCTGAACATTAATCTGTTTTGCTGCANATCTGCCTTTGAAACATAAGGCCAATAAGGACAATAGTGCAAGCTAGAAGAATAGAGTGGTTGAGGAAAAACTGCTCTGCTAAGCTTAAATTATTTTCTTGATGTTTCTCATGAAAGTGAGTGCTTGTTTGGCAACACTTGATTGTATCAAAGAAGAAAAATGTCTAATATATGAAAAAAACAAGAAGAGGAGCTTCCTGAACATTAATCTGTTTTGCTGCATAAAATATTAAATATTAATAAATGTTTAATAAATACATTAAATTTATTTGTCCTGTAGGACAGTCTTTGACTTAGGCAGGGTTGTCTTTTTTTTTTAATTGGGCTAACCATGATGTAGCTGATACGTTAATGAGACAGCTATGAGATTTGGTAGTTTTCCTTGCACAAGTTGCTGTTTTCTTTCCATGCCTTGTGAGTAAAGCTCAGCCATGAGGGCATTTGCTTTTGAAAAGGAAGAATGAGTCAAGGAACCACCCTCAGAAAATGAGTGTGCAATCTAACAAGCTATGAAGGAGGAATAGGAGCCAGGAGCTCTCTGATCTCTTCCTATCTGAAGTTGTGGTGCATTTGCAAATGCACAGGTTTCCAGGTCCTCAATGTTAAATGCAGAGAGTCCAAACTATGCTTGCTGAATCTTAGACTTCCATTATACTTCAACAAAAATATAATTTGCTTAAATTTGGACTTCTTAACACAGATTTGTAATGATCATAATCAGTGTCCTTGTACACTGCCTGTTCCTTCTTTTCATCTGTCAAATGCTGTTAAACTGTTTTGCTCTGGACATGTTGAGATGGTGTTACATATTTATTTGGTCAATATACCATAGGTAAATGAAATGCAAGCATCTGTGATAGACTGTCAAGGATGTTGGAGTGGCTGCTGATGGGGGTCTGTGGCACACTGGGATGGCACAGTAATTGGCAGGAGGTAGTAGAACAATACTCTTCTTCAGGTTTTGAACCTATTTTTCTGCATTCAAGGGGGAAATTCAATTTCTTGGTCATAGATATTTGTTGCCTAAATTCTCTTTTTAGTTCTTCATTTGATAATTTAATGACCAATTTAATACTTCTAGGTGAGGGAAATTTAGGTCTTATGTTGCGTAGTCCTGCTTATGAAAAATATAAATTACTTTTTTTTCTTTGGTAAGTGATGATTAGAATGTGTCTTCTGCAGTTCTGTGCAACAGTCCAGGGTATATGTCTGGCTTCACTCCAGGCAGTGAACACTTGGAGTGTGCTGGGGCAGTGCTTCAGGAAGCATGCTGCTTGCAGGAACAGTGCTCACATTTCCATTGGCTGGAAAAGTAGGAACATCAGCTGGAGTCATTAATATTGTTGTCTTTAGGGGTGCCTGTAGCTGATCTGCCTGCTTTCCCAGAATAGGACACTGAAGCCAGTAAATAAGGCAATAAAATATTTCACACGTAATAAATTTCATAAACCAAAAGCAAATAAAATCTAAGCAGTTCTAGGAAGAACACAGTTGTTCCAAATGCTAAGAGATTGAGGTAGTATAGAAAAGACAAGGATAAGAAAGAGCCCTGCTATTTTTATAGGAGGAGGTAAAGATTGTAGCTCAGGAAACTTCTCAAATGCTTAAAAATACTTCAATAATGAAAAAACCAGAAAAGGGAAGTAAATCCTAGGCAATGTCTGAGAGTAAGAACATTTAAAGTACATGAATGTTACTCAACAAAATAAGTGGCTACAAGAACATATCCCAAGGAGGTATTCAAAATAAGTAGAATGAAGCATTACAGAAAAGAAATGTAAAAAAAAAAAGTCAAGTCCTGCACGCATTTTTATGGGTATATGGAACTGATTCAAAGCCTGTTTCTTCGTAACTGGGCTTTTAAGAATAAAGTTCCTTATCTGTTATTTACTACATTAAAAATGTCGTTCAAAGACTGATTTGATTTCTGTATCAGAAATTATTTGGTTCTTAGTCTTTTGTCTAAGGGCTTATATCAGCTGTCTTTAATTTTATCATTTTTACAGCGATACATATGCTTTGACATAGTATATGGACATGTAGCATTAAAAAATAACTAAAAATAATTCCACACTAAAGTGGGCAGAGAAGTGATAAACTAGACATCTCAGGAGTGATAAATTGTTTCAAGGAATTACAACTGGAGTTGTGTATATTCATAAAAAAAGAGCATAAATTATTTGGTTCTTATTTCAGTTTATATCCTGTTATGTCCAAGCAGAGGAAATCTGGAATTTTGCTTTGGAATATGCAAAATTCAGGATGACAGAGTCTAGCAGTAGTGGAAGGACAGGCTAGTTGAAGTCACTGAGAGAGATATGCAATACTTGGATGTCTTTCATAAAATAATGTGGCATTTTACTTTCAGCTGTTCAAAATAGGATAATTTTCATAACATTAGCATAAACTACTAAGAAAACCCACTTTTTGGAGGAACATCTGGAAGTGTTTTGAAAGTCAAATGCCCAAAATTTTGATTCCTGTAAATAATGGTGCTTTTTAGGGTAGCCTCAAAATAAGCAGGTTTGCTTGCCAATTGTGTATTGTAGCCATAAAAAAACCTATAATTTTATTTCTCTTCCAACCAAGAAAATTTATTTGATAACTACTTTTGTCATTCATATGTAAGCTAAACAAGTGCACATAAAATATTCTATCCATGACAATATATGCTCCTTATCACTGTCATAGCAAATGCCCTTAGAATTGCTTAGAGATATTTTGAAAATTTTTTACTTGCAGTTCTTCTCTCCTGTGTCCAGGAGGGAATTGCAAGGAAGGTTTGAAGAAGTAAAAACATAAAGGTATAGGATGTATTTTAGTGTGGTAGGGGGCTTTAGGTGTAACAAATTTGAGTTTGTGTCTCGTGCTTGTGGCATTGTGGTGGGGCTTTGGATGTTTGCTTTTTTTCAGCCTCATTAATGACCTTTGTGGCCCTTGGCAAGCCTTAAAATTACTTCCATTTTTGTCAGCTGAGAGTGACTTGGCTATTGTTGTCAGCATCTTGGAGGAGTTTCAGACTCACATGCTATCAGAAAAACTCCCTCCAGACAGTAATCCTTGTGAACAAAGATGGCCTCAGCTGGGGTACTGGGTATTGCTGACCATTTTTGTGGTGCCTTTTTATGCTGAAGGATAACTAGGATGCACCCTAGCTGCATTTGTGAAGCAGTGACAGCCTTCCATGTTTATTATGTTAGATAAAGGCTGTTCTGCATCTATTCAAGTGCAACCGATTGCAAAGCTTCTCTGCAGAGGTGAAACGACCTGTGCCTAGGTGATAACCCTGGTTCTCCCATGCTGCCAAAGGAAACCTGTATATCCACTCCTGTGAGTTGAATTTTTTGTCTGGATCATTTGTTTTGAATAGTTTTTTTAACCTTCTGCGTGGTTCCCAAACACAAATTGTTTTTTTTTTTCCTTCTGTCTTTTCCAAATACAGCACTTAAGCACCAAATTGCTGAAAATAGAAGCTAAGTAGGCCAATTTGCATCCATGGCAGGTATTGCTGCCTGTTTCTCCAATTTTTTCTCTCGTGTGTCATTAAGCTTAGCTCAGCAGTGGCTGTTTCAGGGTGTGCACACGATAAGCAGGCACACTGTGCTGGCATTGCTGGTACTTAGTCCCTTATAGGCAGTACCACTGTTCTGACTTTGTTAGAGGGAAGCTGCTCCTGTTTGCAGAGCTCTTTGTATTTTCAGTGTTAAAAGGTTTATGATGGGGTGGCCATCAGACAGAAATTTCCCATGTCAGGGGTGGCATAAAGTGTGATCTGCTTGTGATAAAATCAGTTGATGCTTGCTTTTAGTGACAGAAGGATTGACAAGGGGGTGGGGGGACTGCTTTGCCAGGAGCCTTAAAAGTTCAACATCTAAACATGAGCTTGGGGCATCTAAACTAGGGATTGTCATTGTCTACTGATGAGAGCCCTCCCACCACTCATCCATGCAGCAAGTTTTGGTGTGTTCAGAGTGCAGGCCTTCCTTCAGGCTGTGCAACAGAGGGGTCATCACTGGCTGCAGGCCAAGAGAGTTAATTTCTGCACTTCTGTTTAATGAGTTAACTTCAACCCTAATGTAGATTTTCATTCTGGCGTAGATGGTTGCTCATAATTATGATATCCAGATGCTGTCTCCCATTATTTGAGCATGATTTTCTCATTCTCCTCAGCAAGCTGTGCATTACCCAGGCTTGACTGGGGTGTTACGTACACTTAGCACAGCCTTAGAGCAGTGCAGCCCCACCAGATGCAAGAAGTGCTGCTATAGACAAAACCAGAACACTGGCAGCTTGTAAAGCAAACCAGAAGTTGCACTGCAACCAGGGTAAATATTTGACTAAAATTGAGCCACTGTGTAAGGCTGTGCTGTAGAGACTTACTAGCCATATCTGAAAAGAGCTCTGAAGGACAATCCTATTGATTTTGTTCTTATCCTGATGACCTTGTAGGTTGAGTTAATGGTTTCTAAACTCAATTGATAGGTTTGCGGGACAGTTCTGTTTGTCTCCACTCAAGGAGAAAGGGAAGTAGTGTAGAGTTGAAAAATAAACTCCTGTGATTTTGTTCCCTCTCTTAACCTTCAGTATGTATTTTAATTTGCATGAGTGTAGAATCAGTGAAAACATAGTAACTGTATAATCTAGACAAGACTGAAATGTAGTTCATCTGCATTAAATTATTTATTTCTCAAATCTCATGACTTGGAAATCATCTGGAATTACAATAGGCATCATCACACTTGGCTGATAGACATTTTTAAAGAAGCTGGAGTTTGATGACGATGGGGAAAAAATGAGTCTGGTCTTACTGATGTAAAAACCAGGCTGTTTCTCACTGTGGCACTCCTGGTGTGGCTTATAAGGCAGAATACATTTTTGCCTATCTGTGGATATTTGTACCTGGAGAGGAAGCCATTCTTTTGGGATAGTAGGGCTGCAGAATCATCTCAGGGTATGATCTTTTGTGCCATATCATTAACTGATTTTAAAATAGTCTCAGCTTCTGTAAATCCAGACATAAAAGCAACTGTTCAGAATTTCATGTAGCTACTGCTAAGATACATCCTAATTTTCAGTTCCCACGTGGCATAGTGAACTTCACCTTCATACATAATGTTGTTAAAACTTGGATGTTTTATAGATGAAGAGGCTGTTGCTCTCTTGTAAATGTTAACTATGAGAGCAGTCTGCATAAGATCAAGAGGCACTAAGGGATAATGTAATTGGAATTTTTCAAACAACTGTACCTGTTTCAGAATGAAGATTCATGATAGAAAAAATAAGACAAAATAGATCTCACAGTTTTGGCATAATTAAGATTTTTGCCAGTGGTTATTCCAGGAAAACTTTCTTAAATATTTTACCCTTACCCCTTTGAAAGTTTTTATGTCAGATGAGCAGGTTTTTCATTCTGCAGCTACTTTATTAGTAGTTCTGATTCCCAAACTTCTAGTTAAATAAGAGGACCAGAGCTGTAATTGGCATTTACTTCTTTTTTTTTTCTTTCCTTTCCTAATGAAAAGATCCTCAAGTCAATCAAGATGGGGGGAAATTTTTTTTAAAGCATAATGTGTTTTGTTCTTACTAAAAAGTTGAGAAAAAACACCCAAAAAACTACATGATAATATATCATTATATAAAATATATGTAAAAGGTAAAATAAGGTTGGGGAATTCACTTTATTTGATATGGATTTAAATTATGTCAATAAATCTGCTCTTGGTAACTTGCACATTAGTATTCTCTACATCAAGGTGGTTAAGGGTGCTTAAGTATAACCTCTGCTCTGCCCAGGCAAGGAATAAAAATAATGGCAAATTTAGAGAAGGTATAAAGGGGAAATAGGGCTTGAATTTTTACAGGTTTTCTTGTTTCAGGTCAAGTAAAATTAATGATAATATGTAGAGGCTTCTGTATAAAAATTCCATCTACTGTGACCAGTATTAAAGCTCTGTTTTAACAATATTGACAAGTAAACCTTTGACCTCTGTGTGTTACTGAGAAGAGATCTTTGAAATAATCTTAGCAACATCCACTTGATTTATTATTTGAAGATGTCTGAGCAGGAAGCTATGTCTATGTTTTAAGGTAGATTCTTGTATTAATGAGCTCATCTCTCGTTTCCTGAGCCAGTATCATTTAGCACAAATTTTTTATAATGCCTTTTTCTTTCTCATTTACGTGCCAGTGCTGCTAACTCTCTACTGCACAGAAAAGGGTTTAAAGCAGGTGTAGACCTCTTGGCTGAGAATTTATTATGATCTGTCTTTCTATCTTATCATGTAACAGACAGGAAATGATGTTCTGTTGCTTTATGTTAACATGTAACAGAGAGGAGATGATTTAAGTAAAACAGTAACTGATACTGCAATAATAAAGTTCACATGAGGTAAGGGAAGATGAAAAAAATGTGTCAGAGTAATGTAATATACTGAGAATTGATAATAGCTTCATTTTGAGCTAATTTTCTTCTGGATAGACAACACAAAAATGAGAAGTAAAAGCCAAAGGATTTGGGTTTTGAACTTCTGTTTGTACAACTAAGGAATATATGTCATAATAAGACACAAGTCCTATGAAAAATGGTAATAAGGCCATTCCCAGGTGAGTATTACTGTCTATTCTGCTACAAAAACTGCTTTCTCTGAGGAAGAGGAGCACAGAACATCTGATGTTAAATGCTATCACAGCTAGTTTTTTGTCAATATTATATGAGAGAACCTGACAAATTGTAGGGGGGATCTTTTTGTTTCCCCTCATGTTTCAGCATCTGAAGACATGAAATTATTTCATATTCACCTTTCCAAACCCTGATACTATATAATAATTTTATTTGAATACAGAAGTGGATTTCCTATGTCACTTTCACAGTGCAGTTTCAGAGAATACATGGGGCAATGCAGGTACTAAAAAAGCCTCTTAACTGAATCGCTCTTGGAATTTTTATATCTTGAATATTTTTAGTCACAGTATTTTGAGTTGTCATCATTTAGTAGTAAGAACAATGGGTTTTCCATCTCTCTGAATTCTCTACAAAGAATGAACTCATTTCCCATAGTCTACAGGGATTTTGCGAGTGGCTTTTAGCAGTATAGATGGCCACTTTTCCTTGTAGATTGACTTAATGAGTATAGATTTAATGAGATTTCTTAATATTATTTTTATGCTCTAGAATTGTATAGTATATATCTACCTATTACTAGATAAAATCTGGTCTTTGGTGGACTGTGCTAGGTATAGTGTCTGTGATCTGGATCTTGCTTAAGCAACAAACACTTCACAAGCAGAATTGTGGAAATCATAATTTCACATGTCTATTTTGAAAAGACATGAACAAGAGCTAAATTCTCTGATACAATTGTGTTATGTTAATTTAACATTCTTGTGACAAGTTTTTGTCACTACATTGACTTATTTTTTTAATGACTTTTTGGTATCGTCAGCTTATATGTGCATACTTATAACCTTTATCACAACATATTCTTGCAAAACTGGTTAATTGTCTCAGAGAACAGCCTAGATTGGAAGAGATCTTGAAAGACCATCTGGTCCAAGCTTTCTGGGGAAGGGGAGTCATGATGAGATTATCTAGCAGCTTGTCCACATCTTGAAAGCTCCAGTGATGAGGATTCCATCTTTTTCCTGGGGAAGTTGTTGCAGTGAATTCTTCATCTCACTGTAATTTTTTCGCATGTCAAGATGAAGCATCTCCCAGTGTATTCCTCACACCTTGTCTTCTCCATATGGATCCTCATGGAGAGAGAGCCTCCATCCTCTTTGTGACTGTACTTTAAGTACTGAAATTCTGAGTTCCCACCCAAGCCTTCTCTTTTCCAGGGAGAAAATTCCAACTCCTTCAGTCTTTCCTCATTGCGCAGGTTCTCCACGCCTTTGATCACCATTGAGGGCCTTCTTTGGACCTACTCTACTCTGTCCACGTCTTTCTTGGTTTGTAGGGACTAGAGCTGTACACAGTACTGTGGGCGCAGCCTGACAAGCACTGAGTAGATTGGGATGATCACATCTCTATCTCTGTTATAAAGCCCCTGTGGACTGAGGATTGAAGATTAATCTTAATTAAGATTAAACATCTTGTTTTTTCATACTGAGATTTCAAAGTGATTAAATGACCAGAGTTTGTTACGCTGTTTTGCAATCTCTGTGTTTGGATTCACAGCCAGTAATGTCAGATGTGGTTTCTCTTTGGTGCTCTTCTTTATATGGGAGTTGTTATGGATGGACGGTGTCCACTCTTCTGTGAGGAAAAGTGAGGATATCTGTCATCCTCAACAAGTGGATGTGAGGTTGCAAGATGTATTTCTGTGCTGGTCTTTGTCACTCTGTTTCACATATGAAAATAGAAGGTTATGTGAAGGATTGTGACAAAGCTGCTCTGGCTCTTCATTGCATCTCAAGTTTCAGTCTTGATCCAAATCTGGCTCTGGTAAGGAACACTTGTCTCATTAGTCAGTTTTTCTTGTCAGGAGCCAGCAATGCTGACTGAAGCAAATTAACGGGAACTGTTTGGGAGGGGTAGACAGAAAAGAGCTTGAGTGCCTGACATCAGAGATGTCCAAAAACAAAATACTGAGTTACCTTTTTGCCGATTTCTTAATGTGGGACTACTAATATTTCACAGTTCTGTTGCTGCCAATCTTACATGTTTATTTACAATTATGGAGAGAATTGCTCGGCTGAAGGTTCAATTTACTTCCAAAGATGACAGAAATTTTCTGTAAGGGTCCTTTTCTAGGTTCAGGAGATACTCACATCTTTCTTGTGATGTATTTGAGAATGGCTGCCCTGTGCAGGTTAACCCACTAAAGACAGAATATGCTTTGGTGGTCTGTATTGTTCACACTGGTGTTGAAGGATGTATGCTCTTGGCTTGTAGGATTTGACACTGAGTTAATTATGCATGCTCTTCCTTTCTGTGAGTTATCTTCTATATGAAACCTATATTCCTTTCTAAAGTAGTTATTTTCTCATGTACAACATATATTTAATGATTTGAGATGCCAAATTAAACACTCATTTACCTGCGTGTGTGGTGTTTTTTTTAGAAGTCCAGTCAGGTTTACTCTTTCTCAAGTTTCCATGTCAGGAGCAAATTTTTTAAAGAAAATTCTTAAAGATCTTATATCTAAAAAATATGAAATTGAGGAGAGGAAACCTAAGACTGAGTTATTCTAAGATCAATAATTTTTGTTCATCTTTTACCAAGTCTGTTTAACCACTGTGTACCCACTAAATTTTCCCCTGGAATTAATGAAATGAAAGGAGATAACTGACATGCTCGGTAGACCAATGGGCATGAAAACCTATAAATGTGTGCAAAATACAGAAATAGTAAGATAATATTCTGATTTAACAATTGCAGATACTTTGAAAGCAGTTGTTGTTTCTCGTACTGCCCCTTTTCCTGAGAGAAGGTGCTTGTTAAGGTACTTGTTTTAACCAGCAATATTGTAGAGTAGACAGCAAACCTAAGTTACACAGTTAATCTGTCCAGAAAATACTTTATTTATATAATCAATTTGTATATTTATTTATTTATATCAATTTATTATTTATCATTTGTTTCTAAAGGAGACATAGAAAAGATCTTATTGGAATTTAAAATATATTGGTAGTCATCATGATATCTTTCCCAGGTGTTTAGTATGGTTCTACAGCTGTCAAAATGAGCAGACTTCATAAACTGACTCATTTACAGAAAGTGGCCCTCTGCTCAATTCAATTAAAACTGCTTTTCTAAACTTTCAATGTTCTATTTAAGAACACAACTACTATGTTTTTTTTCAACTGGCAAATATTGAGTGATGACCACTTTTTTTGTTGAGCCCAGCAGCCCAGACATACATATGTAAACTGAGGGATTCACGGGATTGATTTCATACATTGGTAGAGACATGTTCATTTATCCAGAAGACTTTTTCAAGGAGGGAGTCCTTATATGTTTAAAAGACAAAGTAAATTGTCTCAATTTTCCATTAAATTTAAGTGCTGTTATGTGCCAAAATGTTCTGTGGCTAAGGGAGATACTGGCTGTACTGCAGAGTCCATCTCATTCAGCTGGTTTTAGTTCATCTGGTCCTGGGTGTTTGCTCTACATGTTTCATGGTGTGCCAATGCAGAAAGCTTCCATTTTGTTGCCTGCTCAACAAAATCTGTCTTGTAGTGTCACTTACAAGTTGGGCAATGGTAAGCCCCATTCACTTTGGTAGGTTTTTCCTATATTTTTGGGGAGAATCCAGCCTATCAAGGCAGCCTAAATTAGTACTGTATAAGCAGGCATGATTGCAACTGTGGTTCTGTACCTTTCATTTAAAGAGGGTTTGGGCTGTGATTACTTTTAAGGGTACCTCAGACTTAAACTGAGGTGAAGCTGAGGAATTGCGGAAAGGCAGCTGGCCTAGTTTTCCAAGGACACAGTTAGCTGCAGTTTCTTTTGGCTTCTGTGCAGTGTCAGAGGATCAGTGCTTTGGGAAACTGGGTTGAATGGCAGATAATAGTGAAATAGCCCTCAGGAATAATCATCATATTAGGGAAGGCTTATTCAAATGGCTTTACACTTTTATATTTTTATTTAGTTAATAATAATCTTGAAATAACCTAATTTGAATAGTATTTTTGAATTTAAAAATGCACATGCATGTCTGTTGTATTAGAAATAATGTGATTATCTGATTAGAAGCTCAGTTATGTTTTTATGGGAATAAATCTGCATCCTGCCATGTATTGCAGTATATTGGTACTTTGCCAAAAGGGTGGCAGACTGCAGTGCTATGAATCTGTTGAATTCCAAAGAAGCTCGTTTCAAGAAAATCAGAGAAAATACATGCCAATCTGACTGAGCAAACCCAAATTACTTCAGTCTATGATTAATTAAATAAGGGTGCTTCAAAATTCATAACAGGTGCCTGGAATGACCTTACTTAATGCTATCAGTGCTTTAAATGTCTCTAGATAACTTGGATTAGCTGACTGAGTACCCCCTTACAGAAAGGATGTGCTATATGAGCATGTTGTCCCAAAGGGATAAAATGGGTACATCTCAGATGCCCTGAAGGAAATACATACCCAAATGCATGTGATGAAAGGCAGCTGAGGTATCAAGGAAAAACCTTCAAGGTTAAAATTTCAAGGTTAGTGCTTTATCCAGATTGAGAAAGGGAGGATGTCATGTATACAATGCAAATCTAACCTATACAGAATGCGTATAAAATATAACAGGATTCAGAGTTAATGTTTCAGGATGAAATAGTTGCTCTAAAATGTTGATGTGATTTTTGAACTGTAGTAACATAACCTACACAATTCCTGTCGTGTTTTTAGAACTTTGTTAGCTTGGGAGGCTGCAGAGCAAGCTGATGGAATTTTCCATTGAAATGGTATAGGTGGAGGTTTGACAGCGAAGCCACTGCTGCAGCGCTGTTCCTGGAGTTGGGCTGTGTTGTTTTTCTTCTATCCAATGCCTGGAAATGTTCAGCCAAGCTTCTGTATACCTTGCACTTGCTCATACACAGCTTTGGGAGCATATGCTTGTGTTTATAGTAGATACATATACTTATGGAGTCTCAGAAATATTTGAACGACTGTGTGCATCTGTGAACCTGCAGACCTTTGGGGATGGATTTTGACAGGTGTAAATCTACTTCTAATTCTGATGTGTCTGAACACATTCCATCTCTGCAAAGCCCATGTACACAATTTGATGACTTTGTGAAAAAAGAAGGCTGGCTGCCAAGAAAAATTAACCCCATGTCTTGTGTCAGTTAAGCAGTTTAAATGACTTTCACACCTAAGGCTGGAATAAAAGTGAACTACTGCTTGTCACCATGCTCTGAGAGACTGGTCTCTTTGTTGAGTAACAACATCCATCTGCTTCAGAAAAAAATTTACTATAGCAGACTGTATCCTACTACATGAATCCAGCTGCCTGGCCACAGAAACAATCCTACCAGTGCAGTGCAGAGCCCTTGGTCAGTGTCTCACATGCATCTTCCGTGTCCAAAATAGCCCTGGCATGGATTTTTTTGTGCTGGGTGGTTCCATTCTGTCAGCTTTCTCCCTTCCCATGGTCTGAAATGTAGTTATGCTGATGCAAGAGTGTATTTTCTTTCCAGCTGGCTCTGAAGTGGGTGCTATTGATCTGATGTTTTGCAGATACACTGAAACCTAGGCTCCAGGATGAGGTGTTGTGCAATCCTGGGGGGAGGGGAAAAAGGGGGAAAAAAACCAAAACCAAAACAACAAAAAGAAAACAGACAAAAAAATCCCCCAAAAACTGCCAAAACAAAAAAACCTAGCTGCTAACTCAAGCACCACCAGACAGGAAAAGTATTTGTATGCAAGAAGAGAAAACAAAGGAAGAGAGGCCAGTATGATCATAGTTATGAACAGCGGAGTGTAATTTAAGTAGAGAAAGGATAGATGGAAAGACCAGGAAAAGGAAAACTGAGAGAAAGTGATAAACAGAGGAAGAATTGGAGGGTAGGGAGTTTGTGAAATGTGCAGCTCCTCCCGAGCTTGAAGAGGCTGTGTGGGAGAAGATTGGAGCCAATACACAGTCCACAGAAGAACAGACATCTCACTTCACATTTACAGAGTATGGGTAGAAATTAAGTTTCTTGGATTGTGCCTGTTAAGCAACTCAGCCCCTGAAGGCAGGAGACTTTCCTCAGCCTGTTTTATGACTCTGGCTGAGCACAAATGCTCAGAGAGTCATACTGTGTCATACCTGCACCCAGCTGAAACAGCTGGCTTAGAACTAGGGCTTTCAGCTGTACAATTTATCAGAAGTGATTTCACCTGTAGAAGCATCCTGTTGTGACCTGCCATTAAACAAGAATGGAGGAAGGTGGTAAATTAAAATCTGAACAGAAAGAGATATTGATATTTTGGATAAGTCTTATGCATCTTATTGCAAGATTAAGTCTTTTGATAAGATCCCTTAATTAGTGAGCCTTTGAGTCATGAATGGTGTTTATGTGGTTTAGTTTCTTTTTTCTGTTTCTTCTTGCATCAGGATGGTATGCTTTTCATAACAAAACCTCAGGTGGTAATTTGGAGTCAGTTTGAGCTGTCAGCTCATGTTATAATATACCTGGATGCATTGCTCATTTCTTATATGTTCACTCTCTCAGTAAACTGTTTTGATACTTTTTGCCTATGTTCAAGCTTTATGGATATTAGTCCTTGCAAAAAAAAAAAAGTATGTTTGGTTTTTTGGGGGTGGGGGAGATGTATGTTTGTTTGTTTTGTTTGTAACTTTGGAATACAAGACCCAAAGCAGAAAATAAGTTCATCATTCTCTTTTCCAACTGCAGTGAAGTAACTACTTACTGGGATGAATCCTAAAACATTTCCTGTCATCTAGACCTTTTAATGACGAATTCTTAGATGAAAGTAGAAAGTGAGGTGGGGCAATGGTGATTAATGGCTTGAACAAAAATAGATTTTACTGTGCATTTATACCTGGAGTGTCATGCCTTTGATATTTGTTAGGACTTTGAAGGCTGCATACCTGTTGCAGTCCTTGAGGCTGGAGAAAGATTTAAGAATTTGTCTGTGAAGATCCCTGCTCAGGGGGAGAACTAAACTGACATTAAGTTCTTATGGCTGTCCCATTCCTCATCGTGACAAAGGTCTGTTAAACAATGTGACATCTGGTTGCTACCTATGGAAATACTTCTATGCTTCATAAAATGGAGAATATATTTGTCATCTCACCAGTGTCCTGGGAGGAGCTGTTGAAGTTAAAATGTCATCTTTGAGGATGCGCTGTAGGTCATTTTCTTTTTCTAAATACCATGAACTGGAACAGGAATACTGTTTTATTATTTCATCTAGCGTGCAGTATAGTGCTAAGTTTAATGGCTCTATAGGCATTCATGAATATGTGTGTGTAAGTTTGATGCATCTATGTGAAGTAGATATTCAAACAGAATTTGCTTCATGTACATAAAAGGTACTTACAGTACCAGTAGGTTTTAATAGTCCTTTCATATGTATTTCAAGAATATGCTTGCCATGAGACATCTGCCTAATAAATAATCTGGGGCAGAGGTAAATACTGCTTTTCTGAATTGTCCTGGAGCCAAACTTAGTGAGGCCTGGGTGACAGGAAAAGGAGAAGCTATAATACATATATGACTGGATATGCAGATGTCTTGGTGGAGGTTAAGATTTAAGGAGAATACAGTTGCTTGCCTCTGCTTTGAATCTGTGTCTGTTTGTACTACAATTCACTGTCATTGACTTGATGAGGGGAAAAGACTTAGAGGAGAGTAACTGAACTCCCTTGATTCAATACTTTTTTGTTCTGAGATGTTTCTGGAAAGCCCTGGTAGTTTGTCACATCTTGTGAAATTTATCTACTGTGAGAGGGATTTCACTGTTACTCACTGGACATGTGCTTGACCATGTCTTGCCTCTTCTGTGTGTCTGTACAGTAGGATCAGGTTTTTCTGTCTCACCTCTAACTTCTGTTTTCCTCCTCCAAACTGGGATGATTCTTGGGGATTGTATTACTCAAGCATGGCCAGCAGATTTCCCAGTGTGTTTGACAGGGCATCGGTATTCTCCTGACAAAGTTACTTCACCTTTGCTTTGAGCTCTGCTTTGGATGGAGAAGCTAAGTATGGGTGATCTGGCATTACCTATGCTTAATGAAATTTGGGTTACTGATCCTTTCTTCCAAGAAGTGGGGAGGGTAGTTCTTTTTTGTTGAATAAAGGTCCTTTCTTTTACATACTAGTCATTGGTTTAAGTCAATGTCTCGGAGGGTGCTTCTAGTTCATTATTGTGATATTCCACATATGATAAATTCATTGAAATATTAATGAAATTAATTCTACCTGAGATCATAACTAGCATTTTTTTTCTGAAAACATGTGTGAAAATATTTGGCGAACAAAGTTGAGAATTAAGAATTGTGATGAGTAGTACAGTAACAATAAGGTCAAACCTTAGCAACTAAGTTTTGTCTTTTTCTTAACTTTCATATTACTACCTGATATTGCCCATTTTCTTCTAGACTGCCCTTTAGTGAAAATTTGCTGTAACAATTCTGTATGTGACTAGTATACAGTGCACTGAAGAGAAAACCTTGAGAACAGGAACAGCAAGCCTAAAGGTTTGCTTGTGCATGAAAAGCAAAGCACAAAACCTAAAGGATCCAAGCATGGCTATGCAAAGAAGCCTGTTATGAATTTGACAGCAGGATGCTATTGCTGTTTGGCACTAAGCTTTACAGAAGTCCAAACTACTAAATTTTGGACTTCTTGGAAGGATGATTTTTCTCAGTGCTCAATCTGAAAATATAGAACATCTACATAGACTATCCATTTCTCTTGAGTCATGTCCTGACAGTACAATTCTCCAAGTTTCTAATCAGCCAAAATACAAGCATGTTGTATTCCAGTCTGCTAGGGAGAGTTGCCTTTATCAAAGCAATGTGGGATGAGAGTAGGGACATAGAATCTAAGTGAAAAACCATGTTTTGTGTAGATGTTTTTGGATTCTGAGTGACTTTTGTTTGTTAGTAAAACTTGTTAGCTGAGATAACAAGTACCCTATTGAAAGTGCTCAAAATGTCACTTCTACAGCTTCCACATAAAAGAGAGAAAATACAGAGGGGAAGAATTTGAAGTATGAACTTTGGTTTAAAAAAAAAAGCCACCACCTGAGCATCTTGGCAGTTGAGCTGTTCAGTGTCAGCTTTTCTGTCCTTGACTATAGGAGCTGCTTGTGAGTGACACCTGAGCACACTTGCCCTCAGATAACCTCTTCAAGAGGCCTTTCCTCTCTTGTAGCTCTGTGGTTCTAATGTGCATACTTTTGTGCTCTCTCTCTTCCCCTTGCTTAGATGTGTGCCGTGGGTGTGACACTTGTAGTGAACATTGTATCACTGTGTTCTGGAAGGTCAGCACATCATAGTTTATTGGAAACAAAAATGCATTCCTATTTTTGTTGCGTTTACTATTGTTCTTTGCCTGTTTTACTTTCATCTTAATGTTTTTGCTTTCTTTTAATCTCTTCTTCTGGTATAATAACATTTGCCCTTTCATTGCATTCTTCTAGCACATATTATACTGTGCAAGTATATTATTGTACTGTCTTTAAACCTTCCTCCACACCTTTCTCTTCTGTATTCCGCTTTCTCCTTTTTCTCTTCCAGCCACCTATGCTCACCCTTGTGACTTCTGCATCTATAATGCAGTAGCTTCATGACTGCCTCAGACTGCTGTTCCAAAAGGAATTGCTGTTGTCCTTCTTTCCTGCTGACCCACAGCACCTCTGTTGTGCTTGCACAAGTGCATTGCATGCCCTTAATACCCAGAGTCCATCATGCTTGTAGTGTGGGGAGGCCTTCTGTGCTGTTACAGATCTCTGAAGAGACCTTCCCAGACAAAAAAAAAAGACAGGGGATCTCCAAAATCTTGGGACAGAGGCTGTCAGTCGAGTAGTAGGGAGTTAGCATTGTTTAAAGGGAGGGCAAGAGAGAACTGCAGTTAAAACTGTGACGGTTTGTGGTTGGAGATCCCATTTTAGATGTGAGCTGGGGGCAGGCTGACACATTAAATCTGAGAGTGGTGTGTCCTGAGACCTTCCTCTGAAACCAAGGTCTGGTCTTCTCTAAGACAGGATGTTCCATGCTGTTAAGAGGGAAATAGAAAGCAGCTACAGCATGTTAAAATAGATAAATTAAACTAGCACACTGAAATGGTTTTAGCAAGGAACTCTCAAACACTGACAAAAAAAGAAACCCTCCAGTCACTGAGCAAGTGGAGGGAGTGAGGGAGCTATGCCTCCAGTTTGGGGGAGTTACAGTCCCTGCTGTTTTGTCTTGCTATAATGCATAAACCTACCACATGATTATGGAATGTGTAAGACACTTCTGCAACTAACAGTGAAATTGAAAAAAAAAATACTTCCGAAAATGCAATTATTAATATTATTATCAGCATGAGAGAACAGAGTATTTATTGAGAACAGTGGTCATCTTGTGAAGTCATCAGAGTCTATATAAAACCCACATAAAATTTCACAGAAGTTTGGTGTTGCCAATCCAAATGAGAATGAGTCACATCTTCCAAGATTTGTTTAAAAATCAGAGAGGTTTATTTTTAATTTGGTTTGATTTTTATTTGCCTTTTTATGTCAAAGCTGATTCATTTTTTCCACTGCTAGCAATGCCCACAAACATTTTTTTTCTTCTTTTAAGAAGGGGACTTTTTTAACAAGAGTACCAAATATTTCAGGACGTGTTGCAAAATTATGTAATTGCTGCCAACTCGTGTTAGCAGGTAATTATCAAAGTAATTCTCCTTTAGTAGAAGGGAGGAGTAGGAGGTTGTAGAATAAAATAAGATTAAGCTAAATTTTCATATGTGCTCTTTTGAGTAAGCAACAGTCACATACTAGAGAAGAGTGTTGTCACTGGAAAAATACACTTTATTCAGGACTGGGTACAAATTCAACCTTGTCACAGAAATTCTGTCCAGTATTTCAAGAGGCATGGAAATTTCTTCCAAGTTTACTTTTTAGTCATCTTTTACCTCTCTTCTTATTCCTTCACTTTTGTAAAAAACAAATGAGAAGATTAAATAAATCTTTATATATTTAACACAAAGCATTAAAGTGGAAGGATTACATAAAAGATTTCTTCTGTAATCTTTAGTTCTCTGTGAGCAATTATCTGCATCAGGTAAAAATCTGATCCTAATGATGTTGGATGTCTTCTCTCTCTCTCTCTTTTCTAATTTTTTAAAATTATTTTTAATAATACTCCTTCTATCAAGTATTCTTACTAGGATGTGCTTGAAAAATTCTTTTGAGGAGTCAGAAGTTGTGTGCAGACTCCAGCTGAGGTGTACTGACACAGCATAACCCAAAGGGAGGGACTGCAGATTAGAGAAGTCCCAGCTTTGTGATTATGTGCCTTTTGCCTCTGTAATATGAAGAGGGATATTTTTCCTCTTCATTTCTAAGTTTAATTTTAATTGTGAGCAAATAGACTGTGGTCAATTTTACTGGACAGTAGGTACTTGCCATGGTAGCAGCAGCATTCTGAACGTTTTTATTGCATGTCCAATTTGGTCTTGTAGGTGACTTTTGAGCTAAATGCAAGTCCCAAACCAGCTCCCCGTTTGTATTTGTTTAAAAGAAGTCTTTTGTATCAAAGAAGACAAATTCAGCTGTAATGAAATTAAGCATAATGGAAAGATGGGACATTTACTTTTGCAAAACTTGCCTACCATATAGATTTTCCTTGGCACACTGTATTCATTCTGTAAGGAGTGTTTCTGTTGCTGAAAGCTAGGCAACTAGTTTAAAACCAATCGCAGGGCAGATATACTAAAATATATTAACTTTAAAAATTTCACAGAAGTACTACTTTCTCTTTTTTTATGGTTTTGTTACCTGGAATTAAGGTGGCACCAGCTGCCGCCTGTCCACATCACTTGTGCATAGCCTGAAGAGGAATCAGTCACCAATGGGAGTGAAGTGTCCCAGCAGCTTTGTGGAGCAAGACATTTCTCAGCAGTGCAAGTTCAAACCCTACTCAAGTCAAAAAGGAGCTTGTGAGAACCTTTCTTTTGCTAGATCTATTGTGCAGAACTGTCTATTCTGCTGAACTAACTGTAGGAGAGAAACATGCTTCTGGGTAAGTAATTCCATGTGGAGGCTGAAATCTGTCTTTCAAGCAGCTGCATAATAGAGCGCTGTATGCTTGCTCCAGCTGTATGGAAGGAGAAATGTTTAGCTGATTTATTTTTAATAGCAATCCATTAGTGAAAGCTGTACCCATTTGCTGCAGTTTAGAAACAGAGTAGTCAAATTTGGAAATCTTAGCACTGTGGGTGACTGTGATCTGTTTTTTTAGATCCTTTTTATCTTCGGGTAAACTGCGTCAAAGAAATACAAATGCCAAAATCAGCATTTGAGCTTCTTTTTGCCCTGTTTAGATGGTAATCATGACATTTTCTGAAGGAAAGCTCTAAATGAAAATTTTTGTTAGTAAGTCCATTGGAAGAATGTATTTCTTAAATATGAAAAGAAATGTTTCTTATTTGTGAGTCTACTGATGGTTAACTGTAAAAAAATTAATGCTTAATTATTGCATATCTTTAATTCTCTTTTATCATTATGCTGTTGACTAATCTGTTGACTACATTAATCTGTTGACTAATATTGTTTATATAATAGTTTTAATAAGCACAAATAGTAGCATTTGAAATAGGAATGCCTTCATTTATTGTATTTTAAAGAACAACTTGAAATTATTAAGTTTCTGAATTGTTAATGTGCTGCAGATTATACAGCATTGCTTAACTGCAGTGTTAAAATGTGCATGATGCATTCAAAAAGTTCCTCTTAGAACGCCTTGTTAGGTCAAAAACATAAATGCTCTCTTCTGTCCTCAAAGTCCTGTTTATAGTTAGGTGATTAGCTTGTAGAAAACACCTTTAATTTTTTTTTTCATACAAGGCAACCATGACAGGAGGAATGTCATTGGTAGGTTTTTCAGCTGTTGAAATAAATGGCAATAAAATGCTCATTTTCTGTGACTTGAATGTTTAAATTCCCTTTTTTCCAGGTAAGCATGATCATCCTTGGTATGTAGTAAATAACAAATTACATCTTATAGGTTTCCATTGCTTTTAATAGTATTATGTAATATTTCTCTCTTTTTTTTACCTAAACTGATGGCATGATTATTGACCATAATTTTTTGTTACTGTCACCTTATTTAACTTTCTAAAGACAAGAAAATGGCCTGGAGAGGTGCTTTTGTGAGGCAGAATTTAAGATTAGTGCGGAATTTAGCCTAGTCTGGTTGAGTTGATGAGATTTCAGCAAATTAGGTTGCATGTTTGTATGTGCTTCAGGACTGCTAATACAGCTACTTCATAAGCATTTATCCCTTGTCCTTTTTCTCTCCATATATGTGTCTGTGACATTGTTTCTATGTTTTGTTTGGTGATCATAGTTTTATACCTTGGGTGCTGGATTCCTGGTTGTAGGGAATTGCTTTCTGTTTTTTCTAGACCTCTGCTTCTCTGTCATTTTGTATGTTCAGATACAGTCACAGTAGTGATTTGCTGTGTTGCACAGAAATACATGTTGCAGCAGATTTAACAGAGAAGTCAGAGAGAAATCTGGTGATTTGGTTGTTCCTGTTGTTCATTTACTTGATTTCAGCAACCTCTATTTAGAAATGTATTAGTTCTGTCTGAAAGTGGAGCAATCCACATCTTCCATTCAGCCTCAAGGTGCTTTGTTCAACATCACCAGACAGTTTCCCTGTGCTACCATTATCATGGTAATGTTTAGATTCACATTTCTTTGGCTTTCCAGTGTGGCTTATCTGAGAGCCCACAGAATGGGCCACTCTGCAGGGCAGTGCAGACAGCCCAAAAATCTTGGGTTGTTCCTGTCTCCTGGGGGACAAGGCATAGGCAGTGGACAGTCCAGGTTGGCCAGGCATCATCTGCCTGCAGCTTTGGCTAGCAGGTGGCAAGCCCAAAAATGGTTTGCCAGCTGAGAGAGGAAAGTGAGAATCCAAAAAATGGTGCCAAGCCTTTGCGGACAGTTGGACTGGGATTAAAGCAAAGGAGAAAATTCTGTCTATTCACAAAGTGGAAAAAATCCCCCAACAAAAACAAACAAAACAAAACAAAAAAAAACCCCAATGAACCACAAACCCCCAAACAAACCAAACTCAACTAACCAAAAAAGTTCTAGTTTTAACCCATCAAAACTGCTTTATGCAGAACATGCAGCTCTGTTACACTGAGAGAAACAATCTGTTGAGAAGAGAAACCCAGTAAAACTTGGAAACTTGTGCACCAAATAAGATATGAATTTTGGCAAGAGCTGAGCAGTACAAGTGCAGGCAGATGGGGGAAACGCCTGACCCATACTGGTACCAGTGGCTATCTCGACCCTGCTTTCGAGGAAGAAGGGACCAGAACTGAGTCACAGGGACAAGAGGCAGCAGTGGGGGACAGGAAGGGTCCTGGAAAGGGGAGATTTGAACAGGACTCTGAACTTGGGGGAGGTGTCTGAGTAAAGAAGGATAATCCATACGTACAGTAGTCTGCTGTCACTTTGCCAGTGATACCTTTTAAAGAGAGTAATTTAAAAAGGAAAGATGAAACCAGCTGTATAGGTAAGCAAGAATTTCAGCAATGCAGCACTGGTAGTGAACAGTGTGCAAATAAAATTTGTGTCGAAGGTTTGTGTTTAGATAGATGAATATCCCAGATGCATGTACAGATTTCTTGATTTTGCAGAGGAATATTTGGGTTTGTTCAGTTGAAAATTTGGCCTTTGGGGAGAAGATGTTTTTATGTGCTGTAATACTGAAATGCTTTGAGCAAAGTTTAAAATTATATTCTATGGCTGTAGAGAACATTGACATCTTTTGGATGACTTATTCAAATATTCTTATGGTTGATGGTGTATTTGTATTTTAATAAATTCAGGAAAGATTCATCCAAAGCTGTTTCAATCCAGTACTGCTGTAAGGAAACAGGAAAATCTAATCATTCCATCACTTAAAGCTGCTTAAACCTTCAGGGGAAAAAGGGTTACTACTTAAATTTCAGATGAAAGGAGTGTTTTGTGAATTCATCTGTGTCATGTATTCATACCTGAATTAAAATGAGCCATGATGTACTGCACTTTCTCAGGAACATTACATAAACTTCCTTGTTCTAAAACATGCACCAGTTTGAAATGTGCAAACAGAACTGAAAGAAACTTTGCAGTAGTTTCTCCACAAGCAGGAAGCCTAATATTTACACAACAATCAATAGAGTAAAGAACACGGAGAAAAGCAGCACTCTCTCCTACAAATGTTGGTTTAACTGGTAAAAGAAGGTAGGATCTATCTGAACAACAACTTGCTTTTAGCTAGACCTGTTCAGTTGGGGATGGGTTTGGCTTGAATTCTGCAGAACCTTGTTGGCCATCGTTCGGAGTTGTGCAATTAAAAGAAGGGGTTGTTTTTTAGTGTGTTATATTTGGAACAGTTTTCTCCCGCTTTAATTTCTGGGATTTTGATCAGGTCTTTCGCTAGTGTTTTTGTGAGACTCTAATGAAGATTAGTTAAAGAAAAATCTGATCCTGATACAGCTTGCTTTTCAGAAAAAAGGGAGTTTCTTTATATATGATTAAGTTAGATATTTCTCTAATTCTTTGCTGTCATGTTTATTTGTTTGTCCTGTGTGCCTTTGGGGAGACTTTTGTCCCCACTGTGGGTGGCAAGGTAAAAGTGCAAGAATGCACTGACCTCAGTGCAAACCAGAAAGGGACAAGAAAGGACAGGGGACAGTATACTTTTATTTCTTGTTATTCTCTGATCTACAAGCCTAGTATTATTATCTCACAATAAAAGTTGGCAATTTTCAATTCAAGCAAAAAGTTGCTGAATCCAGGAACCTGTAAGAGGATGCTAAGCATGTCTTTGTACCTCTTATTTTCATTATCCTTCCTGCAATACTCATAAAAATATTGGTTTTCCCTAAGTTCAGTGGGTAGGAACAATTGCTAGTCACATGTGCTACCTACAGGAAATAGTTTACAGAAAAACCTGCCTGTCCTCAAACCCCTGGAAAAAACCTGTCCATTGGAATGAGAGGAGGCAACTGGGATATCGAGGCTGAGGTAAATTTTTGGGTTTGAAAGTGAACATTTTGTTCTCCTACCCTGGTGGTGTTTTTCACTGCTGCAGTGGTTGTAGGGACCAGGTGTGCCAAGGTGCTGGCTATGGCATCAGCTTTAGAAGTCACATGCTCCTTTCAGAGGCTGGTCAGAGTTTCTGGGAGGTTGCTGAAATCTCTCTGAGGCAAAGGTGAGGAGGATAGGGAAAGATGATTTTTGACACTTCAGAAGGTACATCAATAAACCAATGATGAGGTGGACAGGCTAATTCGTTCATGTACCAACAGTCAGTGAATATATGAGAAATTCCCTCAAAATTTTAAGAATCCATTGCAGTGGACAGCATCAGATAATCTTAATTGGGTAATATCTATCAGTTTTAATTTGTTCAAGCTTATATGCACTCAAGTTACTTATAACAGCTGTTCTCTGAAGTGACTTGAAGTTTAAGCAATAACAGAAATTTAAACTAGGCAAGGAATACTTCAGCTAATAGACTGACATAAGTTACTGAGAAAGGTGGTCTTGCAATAAAAAGTAATGTGCAAACCTGCTAGTTAAATGTGTTGCCTGTTGTAGTAATACAAACCAGATAGTGCAGTTCAGCTTATACTATGAAACAAAATTTGATTTTGTAGTCTTTGTGGTTGAAATCGCTGTTTTATTAGGTAATTTCATTAACAGTTATTACCAAAGAGAAATGTACCTCGGTCTTCCATGGTTCAAAGGGTAGTGTACCCCAAAGACCTTTTATATGCACCCTTCAGGCATAAATCCAAACCAGCGTCCAGTGTTCCCTGTTAAAGCAGATTCCTTCATTTGAAGAGGTAGAGACTGGTATGACAGTGATAAGTGCAGTTATCCATAAGTGATGAAGCATCTCACCAGATCTCACTGTGATTAACACAGAGTACTTCTTGTGTGTTATTTTCAAAACCCACCTGCAGGCCATCCTGGATCTTCATGTCCACACAGAACTTCATTTGCTTTGTTTTCTTTTTTAGCACCCTCTTTGTATCACTGTGCTTGTGTGGTAATCATGTATAGAGAGTTTCATGTGTAGCTAAGCTACTACTTCTGAAGTGATTTTTAATCTTTTTCCTCTGCTTTTAGCAGGTCTTTACACAGTAACTAAAATGTATGCCCTTGGTGATGCTGTGATTTATGTAAAATGAAGTTGATAAGTATAGAATCAGATTGTTCTTTGTAGATTCTTATGTGGAACCTGAGGAAAGACAGAGCTTTCAGAATGGAGGAAAGAAAATTACTTTTTGAACTCTTCCCCTTTGTCACTGTACAACAGTTCATGCACTATTAAATGTCAAGTCATTTATCCAATGCAAAAGAATGCCCAATTTTGTTTTCCCATATCTTGCTCCTGGTTACTTGTGTGTCTTGTTCAGTGAAGCACTCCTTCATACCCTTCACCACATTACACAAACCCACCACACTGCTTCACAGCTTGGAATGGTGTTCTAAGCCTATAGAATAGCCTATTTTGATTGAGAAAAGGCTGATATTATTAAAACCCCAAAACAAAACACTGCCTCCCAAAAATGCTAAACTTGTCATATAGTTCTATAGTTGTGTTCAATTTAAAGTAGTCTTTGTTGATTGTTGTAAATAAACTGAATTATAATGTATCCTTGTATATAATATATACATTTAAAATAGGATTATAAGTATTGCAGGTTCTGGAGACATAAATTACTTTTATGTTGCTTAAGATTACTTAGGAATGCAGCCCTACAGGGTTATTGGGAAAGTAGTTTTTGCTGCCGTGTATTAGGAGGCCTTCATGAAACTAAAGGGCAGAATGCAGTAGTTACAGCAAGTGGCTGTCAAATAAGTCATCCACAGATCAGCTTCTCTTTTAAAAAGTGCTATATATTTATAAAGCAACATCCAGTGATTACTTTTTAAAAGAGATGTGGGAATATCCATTTTTGTCTACATTCCTTGGGTTTTTTAGGTNTCTCTTTTAAAAAGTGCTATATATTTATAAAGCAACATCCAGTGATTACTTTTTAAAAGGGATGTGGGAATATCCATTTTTGTCTACATTCCTTTGGTTTTTTAGGTGAGTTTTTTGGGGGTTTTTTTGGTGGGGTTTTTTTTGTTTGGGGTTTTTTGGTTTGTTTTTGTTTGGTTGTTTTTTGTTTTGGTTTTGGGTTTTTTTTGTTTGTTTGGTTGTTTTTTGTTTTGGTTTTGGGTTTTTTTTGTTTGTTTGGTTGTTTTTTGTTTTGGTTTTGGGTTTTTTTTGTTTGTTTGGTTGTTTTTTTTTTTCTGTTTTGTTTCTTTTTTTGCTTCAGGAGGTTTTAGGTTTACTTCAGGGTATATGCCAAATTAGAAGAATTCTGAAAAGGTAGCTAATTCTTAATAGAGTTTGGCAATACTTCCAGGCCTGCTATTAGGCTGGTTCATGGGTTTTATTTCCAGTGCAAAAATGAACCAGTTTTTTTGATATTACCAACTGCTTTTTATTGACTTGAGATACGATATATTAAAGTCTGTCACCATGTTGTGGTGGCACAGCTTAAAGAGGTAGAAATGTCAATAACAGGTCTGAAAAGTAGTTCTGAAATGGTCTTTGAATATTTAGCACCAACTTCCTGAAATGACAGGTAGTAGCACAGCAGAACCAGAAAGCACGTGAAAATAGAGTAATTCAAAGTGTTTAAAGCTTTTGAAAAGATTGAGGAATAAGGATAGACCTTAGGTATCCTTAGGTATCCTTAGGATAGACCTAAGGATAGACCTGTGGTTTAACTGAGCAAGTAATTATATGCTTGTGTGATTTTGATGGCAATGAAAGAGTAGCTGTTCAGCCAGTAAAAGACATAGGGAGTACTGGGAGGTGAGGGAATGGGGTCTCTCTTTCCCATTCTTTTTATAGCTTATGCTGTCTGCTGAGCTATAAAGCTGGATGATCAGGTTTTAAAAGGTTCCCTGTGACTGTTGTCCTTTACCTTTAAAATTTTATATTGTAATGCTGGTTTGTTGGAAGCTTTGCTGCTTGCTGCAGTGGAATGAGGAGCTGGCCTCTGAAGAGGTATGTTGTATTTCTTGCATGCTTTAAAACAAAAGGCTGATCACCATCTCCACTGCCTATCAGCTGCTTAATGTGCTGCAGGTCACACTCTCACAGAGTTCGTGCTCCTGCTCAAAGTGTCATGGCTGGCTTGCTCAATGTTTATTCTTTACTCATTTGAGTCCTCCGAGGCTAGTGGAATTAATCTAATGGACAAGAGCATGTGTGAGAGTAGAAAAAGGATCAGCAATCCACAAAATCTGGTCTTTGTCCAGTTTAAATGGAAGATAAGTAAATTCTTAAAAGGGGGGGTATTTTCATTTTACATCTTGAGTGCAAAGGAGTCCATGGGGAGTGATGTACATTTCTGAATAAGTAGAACTAGCTGTAGAACAAAATTAATCAGTTTTTCACTCAATAGTAAGGGATATAGTTCAAGATGAGCAGTGTTAGAGGCTACAAAATTACTCTGTGGCTCTGTGATCCTTAAATGTTAAAATTATGGTAATTATCACATTTAAAATACATTTTATAAGTTTTAATATTAAAAATACAATTGAAATACAAGTGAAACTGATATTGAAGCACATGAAAATAGTCTGTACTCACTAATTTCATTACTTTCGGATCTTCCTTTAAAAGTCCTAAGCTATTTGGTTTTCCTGCCTTTCCCATGGGTCACTTTCCCTTTGCTTTATTGAATAGATTGCTTTGGATATTGCTTTTCCCAATATTAAGCTTTTGAAATACCACTAATTTCTTCCATCTCGTCATTCCTAATTATAACAACAGTGTATCAAACTAAGGGACACTCTACTTACAGGCTTCAAACCTTTGTAGTGCAGCAAGGGCTTCAGATAGTACTTTCCTTTTAAATTAATCCTGGTGTTACAGGTAGGGATGGTGTTCTCTGGTTGAACTGAACAGTCTTAATAACCTCATTGAAATGTTTATTTAAAAATTGTTGATTTCCAGCCAACTCACTTTTTGAGCAGTGCTTTCCCTGCAGTGGAGTTAGTGTCTGGCTGTGTCCTGGTCAGCAGGACCATAGAGGTGACACTGGGTGTTCTGCCATTTGGGTGTTGCTGTTCCTTTGCATGCAGCAGCCTCGGAGCTACTTTTAGTGGCATTATCTGTGCATATGTGGTGCTTTGAAACACATTTCATTACATGAGAGGTCTTTAAGCCAAATGCTTAGTTCCAGCAGCTGTAAATGGTATCACTTTACTGTTTTAGCAGTCTGCCCATGGGACATTAAGAGCACTATCATTTTACTTTCTGAATCCCTGTTCAAGTTTGGCCATTAAGAAATAGTATCAAATAATGAAAGGGATGGGATCCTATTACAGCTTAATAACAGTGGAACAAACAAACAAAAACAAGTAAATAACTTTCTTTCTACAGGATTCCAATTAAATTAAATGTAAAGACTTACTATACTGTGGTGTGATACTTAAGAGCTAGTGATAGTCTTAATGTTCCAAAGATACATTACCAGGATCTGAGTAGCATTTTGAGTTAACAGGAATGAGCAGCTTTTGTGAACTGGGAGGGTGAGTTGATTACAGAAAAACTAACCACAGAACACACATTCAAACTTTCTAATACTTGGTCTCAATAGGATAGATTCATCCAGATACATTTAACATTCTGAGTCTGCAAGCCTATGGATTTTTTTGCTTCTAGTTCGAGTTGTATGATTTGGGAAATCCTTCTGTTACAGCTGCCTGGGAAGTACTTTGAGATGTAGTTATGCAAGTCTAACAGAAATGAGGATCTCTGCACTGTCTTTGCTATTTAAAATTAAACAAAAGAAATGCTTCTACTTGAAAGAGAGGAATTGCTTCTTGTAAATCCAAACATCAGGGATTGAAATCCTAGCCTCTTAGAGCAAAGTGTAAAATATTAAGAAGTATAACAAAGTTTCTACAAAGTCAGTATTTTGTATCCAATTGTGAGTCATTCAGTACTTAAAAGTTATGTAATACTGTCAATTATGAATACAAATCCAGGGGGAATTTTAAGGCCTTTCATCAGAATTTTAAAACCATGATACCCTAAGGATTAATTCCCTAAGGAAATATGAACACAAGTAATGTTGTATCTGCTACTGACCTCTGAGAAAATGTACAAACTCCAATTAAAATTGCATCTGGAATGATTGTTCATACCAAAGGGATCAAAAAGATGAAAGATGGACTTTGTAGAAGGGCAGCAAGGTTTCTTAATTTGAGGTGTTGCAAGGCCGTTGCATGGTGGCTGTGGCAGCTCTTTCATGCTCTGCCCCGGTCCTTTGCTCCAGGGCAGCACTGCAGCTTCTCTCTGCCAGACTTCTTGAGGGAAAGTCTTCCCACGTCTGTGCCTTCACACCAAGGAAGTCACCTTTTCACAGACTAGTGCAGCAAGGAACTTAGCTAATACAGCAAGACAGCAGTTAAATCTCTGCTTTTAGTGGTTATTGGTAGAAGTTGCTGGATGATCTGTAGTTGCGTTTGCAGTTTCTGCATCGTTCTTTGTTTTTGTGATTTGATTTGATCCCTTTTAAAACTTTATGTATTTGACCTCTGTTTACTGTTTGTCTTAAATGCAGTTCTCCCTCTGCACTTATGCAGTCTGAGAGCCCTATTCCTACACCCCTGGCTTATCCAGATACTCTTCTTTATTTATGGTATTCAAAAACAGAAATATAGGAGCTGAAATACTAGGCAAACTGCTAGCACTGCGAGTCAAGAGTTTATAATCATTTCAATCATGTGAAGGAAAGATTCATACTTTGTCTGAAGAAGTTATATGTGTGTTTTTTTTCTCAGGTTTCCTTAAATAAATTAAGCTATATTTCACATAGTGAAATAGTGATGACAGTGCAGTGTACCTCACAACAATTTTGTGCGAATAGCTACTAAGTTTTAAATACACACCCTTTCATTATGCCTCATATGTTATGAATGTATGTTAAGCTTCAAATACAACTTGTCCTTGATGTTATCAGTGTCTTGCTTTCTTTCTTTTTGAGTTCCACCTGGAATTCTTTTAATTGAAAATTCTTTTCAAAATGTCTTTCCCCTATAAAATATAGCCATATAGCCCTTTAAACTGAAACCTTTTATTTCTCCCATCACACATTTCTTTAAATTATGTTTCAGGGCAGATTATTTTGCTCCCAAGGTGAGAGCAATTCCAAACATGTTTGATGAAAATACCATTGGGACTAAGTCTGAGGCTGCCACTCAACTTGTTTCCTTTTCCCTTTGAGTTTTACCTCATTTCATGGTGTGTGGACTTCTTTCCCCTCCATTCAGTCTTGACTGTGGGGGCACAAGGATCAGAAATATCATTGTGGTTTATCATTACTATTTTCATCATCGTGAAAAGTCAGCATGAGGCACTTAGCACCATGGTTTAGTTGACAGCATGGTGTTTGGTTGTAGGTTGGACTTAATGATATCAAAGGTCTTTTCCAACCTAGTTAATTCTGTGATTATGATTATTAATATTAAGATCTGTCTTTTCCCTTCAGCTCTCCCTTTCAGAGAGGTGTAGAATTGGACTTGGCAGTCTGTCAGCAGTGATGTGCCAGACTGCATTTTTCTGTCTGTAGCTGGAGCTGAGTTGGCTCAGGCTCAGAATCCAGCAGTTGCTGCTGTGTGGGTGGGGTGGTGCCCAGGTCTCACTGCTACCCCTGATGGATGCTCTTCCAATGGGTGCCTTGTGTGCTGTTGTTGGGCATCCATCCCTGTCACAGGGGCTGC
Source organism: Promerops cafer (assembly GCA_013398275.1). Classification (NCBI taxonomy): domain Eukaryota; kingdom Metazoa; phylum Chordata; class Aves; order Passeriformes; family Nectariniidae; genus Promerops; species Promerops cafer. The sequence goes on along the minus strand of VZSE01009823.1, from coordinate 2,620,121 downwards.
TGCCTCTCTCCTCCATCAGAGGAGAGCACTTTTTCTCTTTGAAACGAGCTCCTGTCTTGCTGGGCATCTGCCCAGGTGCTTTACCCAAGATGTGCAATCTGTGTGATTGAGCAAGCTTAGAGCAGGACCTGCTGAGGCAAAGCTGAGGTTGGATTAATGAAACTCCTGAGTGGGCAAGGAGCTTATTGAAATTATGGTCTTACCCTCTTTTTGATGAAGTTGCTTTTATATTCCTACTCCTTCTGTTTGTTGAGATTGTTTACATCATGTCCCTTAGCCCCTAGATGAGTGCTGTCTGAGATGCTGAATTGTATCTTCTTCTCCCTCAACTGATAGAAAATTACTTGCTCAAAAGAACAAAAAGTAGTGATTTTTAAGGATTTTATTTCACCATTAAGCACCTTTGCTGTAGACCAGAGACTTTGTAAAGCTAGAATCAATCTGTGTGTTTAATTTCAGTTTATCATTAGACAATTCTCACTCAGCTGGAAACTCACAAGCTGGAGGAACAGACCTCCACTGTTACAGCATTCCTGCCCTTTCATATATTAACATTTAATATTTTTGCTCCTGTGTGAGCTCCAAAGTCAATTCAAGGCTTCTTAGTAAAAGCAGATTTTGTCCAATGTGAGCAAAAGCTCATGATTGCCAGTGTGAAGTGTTCTTTCTGAAGTGTCAACAAAATGTATTTTGGCACAGAGGCAAGGTTGTTGAAAGCTGAGGGTTCACAGGAGGCCACAGTAGAGGTGAAAGGAGCCTCAAGTGGGATGGCAGGGAGGTGAGAAAACTGAGTGACTGGGAAAGGGCATGCAGGAATTGTTCAGCAGGGAAGCCTGGTGAGGAGGAGGAAGAATCACTTGTATCTCAGTTTTCCTCCTTCTCTTCTGTATTATCCCCTACTACCTGTTGTCTTGCTAGAATATTCCTCCTCACTATTATCTTGCACCTTGCAGGAACAGACAAGCAGGGTCTGCTCATGGGGCAGGAAATTGAGGGGCTAAAGCTGCTCCTGTTGCTGGGGGAGGATCAGGCAGCAACTCCTGGGAATAGGTTTTGTGTCCATGCTGCCACTAAGGTGTTGGGAGCAGGGCAGCGGTGTCAAGTTGAGGGTGAGGCAAAGGCTCTTGGACAGGAAAATATTCTTTCAGCTGTTCCTGACAGCTGCTTGCTCTGTCTGTGGGATGGCTTTGCAGGACAAGGTTCTGATTTATGGCATTTTGTTTGTACCAAACCAGGGATAATCTACTATTTATAATTATCTTTAGAAGTTCTCTGACTCCTCAAAAACAGGGTTTAAGATAGAAAAATTAATACTTACTCTGATCCCATGCATTCTGTCCACTCAGGAATAGGAGCTGTGAGGAGATGGAAGGATTTCCAAACCTAGGACTGGAATCTGAGAGTTGCCAAGTATCCCAGGGCTGAGAGCCCTCAATTCCCATCAGTTGCAAGTTATACTGTAATATGAGTTAATGGATTATGAGCAGAGGGCAGTGGGATTCAGCTGTTAGTCTGAGCTTCTTTCTGCACATACTCTGTACAGGAAGGGTCGTACTGGAGAGAAAACAGATCTGTATAGCTAGAGGAAAAAATTCAAGGAGGGAATACTTGATGTTTTTTCCTAGGTTGTGTTGTGTTTCTATGGATGAAGCAGCACTTTGTGTGAGGTGGTGAAGCACTTTACTTGGTGAGGAAGATGAAGCATGAAGCTTCTTTACTGCCTCCCATTTTGAGACATAAGAAGAGAAAATATATATGTAAGAAGAGAGAATAAGGTAAGGGTCTTTGTGCAGTGACTGTTTTACCCTTCAGGGTATGGGGATGGAGTCATCTTCTGCTGTGTTTATCTCATGCCACAGCAGGGAGACAGTCTCCTTTGCCTCTTCATTAGCAGCAGAACTACAGTGGGCAGGAGGAAACACAAGGCTCTTTTTGTCTTTGCTTTTTTTTTTCTTTTTGCTTTTTTTTTTTTTTAAGCAAGGCTCTGACTCAAAACTTACTATATTCCAGTAGAACCTGAGACTCCATACTGGCAAGTAGCCTCCTATTACTAAAGAATAACCATTTCTTGAGTATTAAGATTGCTATTCAGCTGTTCTTTTGTCTCTATGGTAACTTTAAGCAGTAACAACAAAGCAGTAGGTGATGTTGTCAGCCAAAAATCTGTAACGTTCAAGGGATTGTTGATAGCAACAAAATGGATGCCAGCGCAGGGTCACTGACAGCCAGTAATTGATACTGCACCTATGGCTGAAGTATAACAGCATGGGACGCTTTGAAGCAGAAAATACACCAGAAAAAGTAAAGTTGATGCAATTGGCAGTTTTTTTATAAATTATACATGAGGTCCTGCTTTAAAATTCAAAACTGTGGTTTGCCTTCTCTAATGGAATGAATTTCATGAAAAGGGAAGAGCTCCTTGTATGTACAGTATATGCCACCTGGAGACCAGCTCAAGCTTTCTTATCAGTTTCTCGATGGAACAGAGAACAAAAGCTGCTTTAGAAAAGTGGAGTCAGTTCCTAAAGGCAATAAAAGTTGAAGTTCTCATCTAACTTCAGTGTTGATCTGAAAAATGAAGTATGTTAGAAAAGGCAATGCTTTTCTTAAAAATAATGAAATAGAAAGGGGTTGGGGTGGGATTATCATAAGTTTTTGATCTTAATCTCATGGTGTCGGGGATTTGGAAGTTTTACTGACATGTAAAATTAAAAAAAATTCAGGGGGGAAAAGCCATGAGAAAGTAAGATTGAACACTGCTGAAGCTAGTTCTGGAAACCAACTATGAGAGAAAAATTTTTTAAAAGGATGATTGACGTTAAAGCAGGGAGAACAGGAATTATAGTAGTTTTTCTGTAGAGACATGCTAAATAAGGAAATGCATTCTTAAGAAAAAGTAGTGACAGATGTGTTAAGTTAATGAAAATAAAACTATTATTTTGAGTAATTTTAGTCTGATATTTGACAAATCTATATGAACTGCTGGTGCTGGATGTACTGTGAGAATTCTGCCTCTTAATATGTATGTATGCATGTTGCCAGTGCAGTGTGTACCAAGGCACGTTCTGCGATCTTGAATTTGCTGAATTTGAGTGCCACTTTCTCCAGTTAAAATTTCGTGTTAGTGCTCTGTATTTTGTGAAAGTCTCACCTGATTTATTGAATGTGGGGTTCCCCGTTGTTTGAACTGCCTGCTATCAAAGAAGGCTTTTCTCCTCCATGAGAAAGATGGAGGATGGAAAGTGCAACCTGTTGTTCTCCAGAGCTTACTTGGCAGCATCAAACAAACCCTATTTTGATGCAAGCAAACAGAACAGCTTCAGTCACTGACAACAGCACAGGATACCATCTGATGTCTCTCTTAGACTTCAGAAAACTGGACAGATATGGCTCCAGTTACACCTGCTTGTGCCCTTCTTCAGTGAAGATAGTTAGTGTTTTTATTTAATTTGTTGTATTCTAATAATTTAGCCTACTTGCACTAGGAAACACATCCAATTCTTGCTTAAAGTTTGATTTCCTTATGTGTTTTCATTTGTCTCAGATAGGAAAGCTTTCTGAGCAGTCCTTTGGGTCTCTAAGTGTATAGATAAACCCAAAGCATGCATTTAATTAAAATAAAATAATAGAGTTTTTGACGTTCCCACTTACTTAGACTTTCTTAATACTCTTAATGAAACTCGAAGTCTAACCTACATCATCGTCAGCCTTTCAACGTGTTGTGAGACAAAACTTAAGCTAAGCTCTTACAGCATGTATTCAAATTTTTGCTTACATCTTCTTCTGCTGTGCAGTTTGAGACCAGATCAGCTTAAGGGAGCAATGCAGCCACTGTTGTGGTTAACACTGGAGCATTTCAAAGGAGAGCAATGTTACAAGCTATTTATTACTTGGTGTTAACAGCTCCCTAACGGTCTAGTGAAAAGTTCAGTATTACTTTGAATGAACTAATGAGATTTTTGTCTTGCTTATTTCCTCCTATTTTTTTAAAGTTTATACTAATATGTATCATTCAAAAGATGGATCACTTAAGAAAGCTGTCTTTGTAGTCAGCACTGATGTGCCTCTCTACAAGGGATCTTTTCCAGATCAGGGCTTGAACTTTGTGTGAAGCTGCCATGATGAAAAGTGGAATAGTTCACAGGAGCAGGCTCCCAGGACAGCAGGCCACCATGGGTGGGGTGGGGACCCTCAAGGGAAGGTCTCCTGCTTTACTGTGAGAGCAAAGTGTGGGCACATGGTGCTGAGGGGAGTATCAGTGACACGGGGAAGAGTAAGGCAGCCTGCATATTCTACAGTTCTGCTGTCAGCACATCACTGTCATGTCAGCAACTAAGAAAACGGTTCAGGGTTTTTTTTACTTTTAACCTACACATTCATTTTTCTCATGCATTCAACTATGTGTAAAGCAGTACAAGATGAGAGAATGGTGGGAATCTTTTCAGGAGTGAAATCAACTTGGGTAAATGTTCTTGATGCGATTAAATGATATGGGTCACTGCCAGTGGGGGTCTGTAGTTGACAGGGCACTTAATGAAATGAACTTTTTTTTTTAATGAGGGACAGGATAACAGTAGCTCCTGAGACTGACAGGCTCCTTTCAGCAAAGTGGTTGTAATGCAGGTACTGGAGGTTTTTCTGTACCTGTTTGCTCTCCTGAGAAGGACAGTTATGTATATAAAGGTGCCAAATGTGTGTCTGTCATAGGAACTGAAGGCCACCAGGTAACTCCAGCCTGGCCTCAAACTGAGCAGTGCCTGCTTAAGTCAGTATCCACTCAGGCTCTGTTCTGTGAAGTCAAATCTGCTGACTTGATCAGTGAAATTTTATATCCCATTTTAGTCTTTTTTCCTTTGCTTGACTCTTTTGGGGAGCATTTCCCTTTTGACGTATTGTATGTGTTAAATCTCAGCAATTCCGTAAGACGTTCAATCTACAAGCAAAGCTATTGTTGTACTAAATTCCAGCCCTATAAACACTTCTGAAAACTGAAAGTTGCATATAATTCTCTTTTTTTTTTGTTGTGATTTATCACCAGTGACAATTTTTTTTGCAAGCCAAATACATATTTATACTTTTGTAACTATGGCTTTTCCAGCATAAGCAAAACATGGAGCAGCGGGGTTCCACACCTTTAGGGAAAAATGGTTGATATTTCTATATTGTTCTTACCTTTATTAGACAGAAAAGTTCTTTCTTGCTATTGAAGGATGATCCTTGAAATGCCTACCCAGTTGTTATAATTCCATCAATTATTCTGCATCATTAACAGCTATCATCTTCCTAATTATTTTCCTCTATATTTTCTTTTAAATAATTTAAGTTCCAGACTATGAGCAAGATCTTGACACTTGCCATTATTTTCTATCTACTCTGCAAATATCACATAATCTTCCTGACCATTCCTTTAACTGTGACATGTATTAGGGATTTTTGTAGCTTCTTGACATAGAGCTGTTAAAAAATATTTTTTTTTTTTTTGAGATATTCATGTGTAGGGAAAATACACCAAATTCCATGGAGCCAGGTTTTTTTTTCCCTTCTCTGCCAGCTTTTCACTTACCTGTACTTCTTTTCCCACTATTCTGAGTGCTATTTATAGTAAAGTGATTTTCAAATAATGGGGTGTTTGACTGACACTGTAGATTTAAGGTAGAATTCTTGTTTTATTTCATGTAGATAGATTGGATGACTTGAGATTCCATGATTCAAGGATCAGATTTTAATCAAAAGGTAGGAATAATACATGTAGGAATAATAGCTGAAATTTGCCATCATCAAGAAAGAGTGAATATAAGTTCTTGGATAGACATCTTCCTTTGTCGCCACTTGCACAAACCCTAATGTCCCTAAATGAAAGCTGTTTCTGCTTTTTGCTGATTCAGCTCACAGTGCTTTGCCTGCAAGCTGATTGTTACAGTAGATGTAAGGGACATGGCAACTAGCAGCTGTGCTCAGGGTGTTTTATCATGAACTTTGCTGGGAATTCATTATGGAACATTAGCATTTAAAATGAGATACAACATTAGCATACAAAATGAGATAAATATTTTATTTAGGAATAAAATTTGTAAATCTTGTATTTACTGAGAAGATAAGCAATGTTGGTTTTGACTATGATGCACGTTTGTTCTTAATATGAAAATAAAAGTGTTCCGTGAACAAAGCCTCCCAGTTCCATTACAGCTGTGGAACTTTCCATTTCATGTGCAGTGGTAGCATGACTCTGTAAAAACTGCTTTGACAAAAATAGTATTTATATGCAGTGGAAAATTCCATTTGCAGAGTGAGAGGGAATCTTAGCAACCTTCTTTTCCTAGAATTTGCAACTACTCCTGTGTTGAGAACTACTAAATTGTTCAGTTGTCAACCACCAGATTCGACAAAAGTGTAAAAAGTTTTTCTGCTTTACTTCTCCACAGGAATAGGTACATAATTCTAGAATGACACTGTTAGTGTTTATATTGTCTTCAGAACTTCAAGTGAAAAAGACTGCAAGTACCATCAGAAAATAAAAATGCAAATTTGAAACAGAAATAAGTGTTCTTGTTTCTTAAGCTGGAGCATTTTACTGCTCTGTACAGAGAAATATAGAGCTATTTCTATGTTATAATGTTAAGCTTTTGACAGCTCTGTGGCAGAAGGACCCACTTTTTTGCTTAAAATGGACCCAATAAAATACATTGCACTGGGGTTCTCATTGATGTGAGCTGGTAACATATGCCTGTCGTTTTATTTGCTTTTGTGAAGTTTTGTTTTATTGATCTCTTGATCAAAACTCATGAAAAAACTTTCTGAAAAATATGGCATCCTTGAAATGAAGCAAGGCCATGTTTGCACTTGATAAAATAAAAGTTTAACACTGACTATCAATACCTTATTGCAAATTTTCTTTAACAAGTGCAATCATGGTACCTGTTGCTGGTCATCTGATCCTCTCCTTGCCAGTGTAGAATTGTTTCTCTTGTACATACAGCACTGTTTTATTCAGTCTTGATACAAACACATGTGCTGTTGAGAATCTCAAAATCTCTTAGGAGATTATTTCTGCACTTTGGTTCAGCTAAAAAAGGCTGCCACCATGAACATTAAATATCTCTCAGAATAATCTTGGTGTCAAGAAGCTTTCCATGATGTTCAGACCTGTTTATCTCACTTACATCTTTTTATTTCAGTTCTCTCTATTCTCCAAAACCTTTCAGAATTCTTCACCCCAGAAGTCTTTTAAATACCTGTACCCCTCTAGCCTCTACATCTGTCATGTATTGTTCCAAGGGTGTCCATATTTAGCTTTTTGTGTTTTCTAGACTTCCCAGAGCTTGCTTTACCTCAGACTCTTTTCAATTTTTAAGTCCTTTCCCAGTTAAAAGGTACCTGCTGCTCAGCACAATAAGCTTTGTCAGAGGTGGAGTTAGGAGTCCTTCCTTCATGTAAGGGATACATGGATAGTTTGAGCTTTGTCCTTCATGCTGTGACTAGGTTATTAGGCTTCTGTTAGGCTTTTTCCTCCTTCACCTTAATTGCTCCTCTGGCAGGTCAATCCCTTGCTCTTTCAATTCAAATATTATTTGGAAGCACATCAAGCGTTTTTACCTTTTTCTTATATTTCACACTGCGTGACCAAGGGCACTAAAAATTTTTCAGGAAAAATGTCCAGATATTTTTATTTTCTGTAATTTTTTGTCTAAGTCTTTTTAACTCTGCACCACTGCCTGACAGAGTGATTTATCAATCTATACCTAGCCCAACATATGAAGACTGGGTTTTAGATTGATTTACAGATTTTCTCAGCTGTTATATTTGAGCATGTATGTGCAGAAATAGAAATACTGGGCAATGCTCATCATGTTTGAACCTGTGTTTTTGTAGGCACCAAAGTTTGAAATCTCAAAGTCAGCTGCAGTTTTCTGATGCTTGCTACACTGGAATCCAGTTGCTCTTATGATTTCTTCTTATTCTAATTTTAAGTTAATTTTTCCTATATTTCATAATGGATGCCAAGAATTAAATAATTTGCTGCAGGTGAGCAGTCATGTCACAGGACGGCTGTTTCTCAGTTTGTGTTGGAGGCATATTTCCTCTTTTTTCATGTTGAATGATTGCTCTTCTGAAATCCTTTGTGGCAAACAAGCTGTTAAATCTCGGGGGAAAAATAAAAAAGTTTAAGGCTGTTTTGTATTCTGGCTCTGGTGTCGTCTAAGGACAAACTGATCTTTTTTTTTTCCTTTTTTTTCTTTCTTTTTTTTTTTAATTCCAATTGGGGCATTAGTCACAGAAATCAATTCATGTGTATTCCATAATTCAAGTATGTTCCATAAAGCATTTAAAATATGTGAGATACATTTCTGCTATTTTATAATAGAAAACATATCTGAGGATTAAATTTCACTTTGCATGACTTTTTTCTTTTTAATGCAACTTTTAGGAGTGTTTAATAGAAGGTGTTTGAATTTCATGTCTGAAAAGGTCTTGTACAAGCCTGAAACTCTGTGTTGGCAGGAAACTGTAAGATTAAAAACTGTCTTTGCAAAGATGGTGAAATGGACTTTAAGAAAACAAAACAAAGACAACAAAACCCCAAACCACCAAAACATATTGCATCTCTGAGGTAGATTTAGAATAATTTACCTTTTCCTCATAAATCTAAGCATTTTCCTATTGGCAAATGCACTTATTCTTCTATTTCCTCCAATCTGACTATACTTTTTCAAATGCCTAAGAATCTTTTGTTTGGAATCAGCTAAGGTCATAATGCATTTTCCTGGTCAAAATGTATAAAAGCGAGTTAATCCTAAGTTAAGTTATCTGATCTTCCTTCTGCTGACAGACATACACTGTAGTAATGGAGAAATTTCTCCCAGACTCAAATCGAATAGTTCCTCAGAACTGTTTTGAAAATTCTGGAAAAAGGACACAGAAATTACAAGGGTGTAGGTACCACCAGTGGAGGTGGAGGGAGATAACTTTTGTTTCTCCTGGAGGTGACTGTTAAAAAATGTGGGATCCTTCTGCAGGTGATTGAACTGCAACTGCAGACTGCAAGTTCAGAGCTGCCGACTTGATCACCTGCTTAAGGAACTCCAGCTCCTGAATTAGGGACTTCAGTTAGAATCCTTAGGCTATAACCTAAGGCAGTGAGTGTATTCTGGGGTACGGTTTCACTCTGAAAGGCTGTATCTATTGAGGAGATACGTGGCATATTTTAAACCCATTCTGGAATGCGTGATGAACTGTGAAACTGTGTCTGGTGCATCCAGAGAAACATACCAGCCTTGACCTTGACTAAGGGGCCAGTGTTTCATCCTTCCCTTGCAGATTTAGCATGCTACTGTAGCAGATATTTATGTAAGATGTTATAATTCAGACTTTGCACAGAAATGGAGGGAGAGTCCAATAGAAGTGGTAATAGATAGAGGAGTGGGTGGGCTGTGATGCCCTCCCTGCACTCCAGGTCACTCTGCACGACTCCCTTGCTGGGTTCCTCCTACAAGTGTTGCTCTGTGGAGTGTCAGTTGCTCACCTCTTTCCAGTCAGTGCTGGCATGTTTGCTGGCATGTTTCATGTCCTCAATGGGTTCCTCTGTGCAGCAGTTTGAGAACTCTTAGTCAACAAAGAGCGCGTAGCGGTTTCTGTGGATGCAGTATCAAACTGACAGCATGAAAGTGATAGCAAATAATTTGGTACCTTGTCTTGCTATTGCTTTGCACTGGGAAAGGTTCACTATAGTGTCTGACCTGGCAGCTGCTGCTTCTACACAGAGCTCCCTCCAGCTGAAGTAATTCAGCCAAATTTCACACTTGTACTGCTGCTAATCCTGGTGATTCTCTGGACTTAAAAGGAATGATGACAGATTTGCACCAGGGTAATAGATCCATGTTTGAATTATTTGCCAGAGTTTTGTACATCACACATCATAGCTCCAGATCTCAAGTTTATAAAAGCAAGCTTGCTTCTCTTGCTTTTGTAAATACAAGCAATTAAAAGGGAAAAACAGAGTTATAGATAAAGTATTTTAAACATATCTTTGTGTCTAAACATATACTCATCAAATGCCTTCAACAGTGACTTCAAAATCTTACATGAATAATTCTTTCTCTATGAATCTGGGTAGCATTTCAGTTTTTGCTCTTCCTTTTGCTGGGAGTGGCATTACAGCTACTAGAAACATCACTGGGGGTGGAAGCCATGCCTTTGCAATAGCAGTATTTTTCCTCCTTTGTGGTTTTTGCCAGTTATTGCCACTTCACAAAACCAAAACACCCTTTCTCTGAATTATATAGTTTCAACTCACATTGTTAAGTTTTGAATATTTTAAAATACAAAGTCATATTTCAAACCATATGCTTTCTGTTAAATGTGCATTGCTTTTCAGTCAGAAAATCCTCTCTTCAGTCTTGCCAATCACAAAGTATGAAGAGAGGTTAAAGAGGTACTCTTGAGAATTAATAAGAATGTTTAAATGTGAATTTAAAGCCCAGTGATTGGGAATTTAAGCATATTCTTAAATCAGGCATCAGAACAGGGAGGAAAAAGAAAGTGAAGGACTCATTGCTTCTTTCTCACTACTCAGAATTACAGCCTCAATTATTTACCACAGTATAGAACCAGGGATTTAGACGTGAAAGGGAAATGCACTACCTGTTCCAGGAGGCAAGCCTGAGTCTTTCTGCTGCTTAGATTCATCTTTATACTAGCATTTAGGATACAGAATATTAAGTATTGATTATTGCTTTTAAAATTAGAGTGAAATCTTACACTTATTTTTAAGATAAGGAAAAGCATTCTTTATTAGAACTGAGCGGGGGTTGCTTTTTTAATAGAAAAAAAATGACAGAATAGCCATCTTGCCTGGTTTCTAATTATGCAGCAAAATGTTGCAACATGATAACACACCAAATAACCAGTAGTGAAAACAGTTCTGAAAAGAAGATTGAGTTTTTTTCTCTAAGATATCCTTATCAGGATATTTCTTTTTATCAAGCATACTGTAAGGGTTCAAAAATTCTTCTAAAGAAACCGTAATAAGAACACAGCTGCAAACTGTCTCGTGGCAGAGGCAAGTTAGGAAATGTGGAAAGAATAACTTGGCTAAACTATAAAATTCCTACAGACTCAAGCACAAGAGCTGTATGTAGAGGTACGAAATGAAAAGGGGTTTAAATTGCTAAGAATGATGAAGAAAGAACTACATGAATCTGTAGGAAAAAAATAGAAAATGAAATGAGACTGAAATGAGCATCAAACTTAAAGAAATCTTTCTGCAAGTGCAGTTATAATACTTACAGATTAAAAATTGGATTGTTATTGTGAGAGTCAGATAAAACCAAGATGTTTGGGTTTCATGGAGCCAGTTTTTAATTACCTTTTGTTAGAAAGATCAGTTGTGTTCATGTGACAGTCGCCAGTATAAACAAAAAAAGCCTGCAAGAACAGCCAGAGTGTCTCGATGAACCAGAATCCTCAAAGCACTGGTTCTGACAGACATGCCACAAGGATACTTGCATGGATGAAAATACAGGTCTGTGGTACTTGTAAAAGAGGTTCCAGAGCAGTGAGAGAGCTGATGGGGTCACAGTAATTTTAAAAGAGAAGAACAAACAGACTGACTTTAAGAACTAATAGGTTATCTTCCCTTTGAAGAAAAGGAAAAATGAATTATGCCAAAGTATATAAAGGAAATCAGGAGCTGAGTAATAACCAATGCAGCACATGAGCAGGAGTCCCTATTCTGTGAATGCAGGACTGGATTGCTGTATTCATAAGGTGAACTTGAGTTAACACTGCCGTGTTGTCAACTTAAACAGAAACCATCCTGAGAGAAATAATCAGAAACACAATGTGGCAGGCATGAAATTTCACTGTTACACTGCAGGAAAGATGAGGGCTAGTTCAGATGAGTCAGGATGAGAATAAGATGCATCAGTGCTCAAAAAAATTTTTCTTTTCTGTTGCCGCCAACTTGGTAGTCCCTGTTTCACAACCATGACTTCCGCTCGACCCGCTCAGTGGTCTGCTTGAAGGCAGGTTTGTCTTCTGTTGGTTTGTGTTTGTTTACAACTGGTCTGATTTCCTGTGCTGGCTCAAGGAGAGTGGAGTTAGGAGAAGAGGAGCAGTGGGGCTGCCCAGCCTGCTCCTGGTGTTATCATGGAAAGCAGATGCAGGCTGTATGGTACATTTTTAAAAAATGCTTTCACACTTCTCTTTATTTGTCTTTATTTTCAGCATAGTGTTTGATTAATTACATTTAGTTTATTAAATAAATCATATTAAAGTGATATTAATTAGTCTCTGGGAATCTAGAAGAAAAAAGAAGCCTTTTTTTTTGAAAGGCTTATATCAGTTGAGCACTGTTAAGTCCGTTCAAATGTTTGGGTAAAAAAAATTTTTCTTTGGTCCAATCTCAGTTTAATTTAACAGAAACATTCTCTTATCTGCTTCTTTTCTTTTTTTGTTTTTTTTTCTTCTCTCTTTCTGAAGGTAAGCTGAGGGTAGAATTGTCGAAGTTCATGTCATGCATTCTTGGAAAACATAACAGCATCAAAAGTCTTTGTGTACCAGCCCTGGCAGGGCTGGAGCACTGCTGCACCCCAAAGCTGAATAAGGTTTTTAGTCAGATACTGGTGTTTAATTGATGTTCAATAACATCACAAATGTGGTGGTCTGGGCTAGCAGATCTGTTAATTTGAAATCTATTGTCTTCATTCTCCCTGTGTAAATAGAGGGTAGATAGCATATATTTTAGTTTTATAAGTTTTCAGGTTCTTACTTATTCATCAATGCTGACTTTGAGAATAAGTAAAGCAGTGCACCTTAATTCAAGAGATAGGATTTGTGGACTTTGATCTTCTGCATGCCATAACCCCATGCTGTCTGTAACCCTGTGCTCCGAGGTCCCCTTCTATGAACTTTTCAAAAAATTCAAACAGACACCATTTCTTTTCAATTTTTTGTTTCTTTCTTCCCCCAGAAGTTATTTTAAATGCATCTCTGTAGCAGAGAGCTAGCTAGTAGCCCTTTTAAGTTTAACTCTAAGAAGAATAGCAGGGAAAATGCCAGTGAAATTTAGTTTATCAGTCTTTTAGGTTATATTTTAATGTCAAATAGCAGGCTGCCCTTCTTCCAGGGTTAAGATGCAAGCACTCACATAATCACAGATTATTCTGAGTAGGAAGGGACCCACAGGGATCATCAAAGTCCAGCTCCTGCTCCTGCACAGGACAGCCCCAAGAATCAGGGGGCACATTTCAGACACACAGTGTGCTCTTCTCACAGATCATCAAAGCTAAACTCACAATTACAGTGGCCCGGGTTTGTTCAGGCTTGATAGTTGCTCACTATTTCACAGCACCCAAAGTCACAAAAGCACCATGTTGAAATGAAATTATTATTTACCTCTGAGTCATAAGGTGTTTGTTTATATGTATATGTTTAAGTGCTGCAGAGGTGGTGGATTATAACCTTAGTGACTTAAGTAAGCATCATGGCACTGATTCATAGTGGGAAGCCTTTACAGGACTACATGCTCTGTTTTATTATGCCTTTTGGTTTGCCAGAATCATTTGTGATTGTGTGCTCACAGCAAAAACATATGAAGCTTCTGAATATTGTAAGGCACTGGTAAACTTGTAGTACTTGCCTCCCTTTTGTAAATGGCCTACAGAACTTTAGAAAGCTAGAAAAATAATGCAACTCTTGTGCTCTTTCCATAGGCAGGTTCAAGAACCTTTTGTTATATTTTTAGGTGAGAGGAGTGCTAAGCCTGGCTCCTACTCTCATGTGGGGGGTGAGGTCTCTGCACTATTTTTTTCCAGGTATGGTGCTACAGGATGCACTGGTAACTTGTAAAGCTTGAGCTCTGACTTGTCCCTTGCTGTAGATGTTCAAGTGTGTGGGCTCTGAAAAGAAGTAGATGCAGTGTGGCATCTGATCAGGAGGAAGTTGAAATCCTCCAGGAAATCCTATGAAGATGTTCTTGTTGCTTTAGTTAGGGGCAACAGCTAGAAAAACCTACACATGCTTGATCTCTTTTGGACAGGTGCTTGTGTGCTGCATGGCCTATGCTGTGGCAGAGCAATTAAATTCAATGTGGAATGTGTGTAGACTATCATGAAGGTTTTTAAATCTGCCTTTCTTCCCTGTGTCATGGTTTTTTATTTCTAAACAGAAAGACAGTGGTTCTAAAAGCATGTGCCTAGCTATGGAAATGATGGCAAGTAGGGGGAAGATTGTGACTGGTGTTGTGATGGTTTGTATAGAAAAGGGGTGGACTGAATGTACAAACTTCTTTTGAAAGTTCTGAAAATTTGAAGATCATAATTGGAAAGAAAATAGTTTTCATTTGGTGGAGACCTGGGTTTCTATTGCCAATATTTTCAAAGACGTCTGAATAACCTAAATTAGTTCTTGCAGCAGTCTTTTATCTGAAGAATATTTACGGGGCTTTCTCAATAGAAAAAGAAAACAAGAAGCAACTTGGGTAACTATATTTTGTATAGGAGATTGTGTATTATGCAGGAAAAGCAAATGAGGCATGAAATTGTCTGAGCTATGATGACATTCAAGAGCATTAGAAATTGTCTGATGTGGTTAAGGGGTAAGACACACCTGTGAGGATGTATGTGTCTAGACCCCTCTTACCTTTGTGCACAGCACGACTGAGCCAGTGAGTTGGCATATCGAAGGGGAATAAGGAGCAAGGAACCAGCTGCAAACATAAATCTGTTTGTCCAACAAGTAACAAATGATTCCCTCAGCAGCATTCCTGGTGACCCTCATTTGTTTTTTGTGGGTAGCAGCTCAGTACCTCCTCAAAGAAAGCCTGTGCTGAGGCTCACTGAGGGTTAGATGGTGGCCTCAGTGGTGCCAGAATTATGGGTAAGAGTTGGATTTTGAGAAAAAACAGGTTATATGAGAGTTGAAGAGATAACAGACTCTAAAAAAACTGACTGCAATTAAGTGATTTCCTCCAAATTATGAAACTTTCAGAGTAATATATATTGGGCTATTTTGCTCCTTTTCTTTATCAGGGAAGTTTCAGTTTGTAAGAAAACTTGTGTTTCCTGAACCAGAAGGGAAGGGGGTGCAGTGCTTAATCCTGGGACAATTACAGGCTTGGTGCCCAGCACCAAAGAACATGCACTGTGGAAAAAAAATGGAGACTGTTCTAGAATTCGCACCATGCTCTGGACAAGGTTGTGGCTTCAGTAGGTATTACCTGATGTGTTTTCAATTAAACAAAGCAAACACCTTCTCTCACTGCATTTCGGTTGGGACAGTAGAAAAAGCAAGGGTGGGGGCTGGTTTAAATAAATCAAGTAAAAGGATCCTAAGGATTTCAGAAAGCTAGCTTTCCATTGGTCCAGATGGCAGGAGAAAAGAGAGCTGAAAAAGATGCAGCTGTTTTTTCTTTTATACTTGGAAAACTTCAAAGTGAGAACAAATCCAAAGCAATGTTTCCTAGAAGCAGATAAGAACAGAGGAGGGGGTAATGCTGCTCACTCAGTCTGTGGAGACCAGAGGGAGAAGCTTGACCCATTGAGAGGATTCTGAGAAAAAGAAATAGGGGCAGACTGTAGAACTTCAGCTGACCTTAATGTAGGCCAGAGCATTGCATTTATTAATAGTTGTTACTGTTTTATTAGAAAAAAATCCAGCTTACTGAGCTTGATCATGTTAAGCTTTGACATGGCACTCTTTTTTTCAGTCAAACAAATAGTCTGGGTTGCTTTAGAAATCTAGAAAATTATCTCTTTTAAGAAACCAATGGCAAATATTTCCATAGTATCTACAGATAATAGCAAATTTCAATTGTACTCCAGCCAGCATGTTTCTTCTAAATATAGTAAAGGATGTTTTGTAATTTATTTAATTGCTTAGACTTGACAAGGAGCCAGTGCTAACAAACTTGCTTTGATAGCAGTATAGTGCTTGTGGTGTTCTCTTGGCCTGGGAATGTAAATACTGAGAAAAAAAAAGTGTGAAATGAGGAGTGAAGCACAACTGCTGTAAACTCTGTGCTGTTCGCCGTGCAGGTGTGCGGGTCCTGAGCCACAGGGACACGGAGGGACAGCTGCATGAGGGAGGGGACAGGAGCGTGAGTCACACGTCCTGCAGATACAGGAAGGACAGGGCTCTTCCTGATGTTATGATCAGGCAACTGTAACAGATATTTAGGGAAAATGCAATCTGTTCCACTTCTGATTATTGGACTTCACTTCCCATTCCATCTGTTCTGGTATCTTCCATAAAAAACCTGTGGGGATTCCTGTTATTGAAAACTTAGAAGAGCAGTACAACTGCAAGAAGATGATTTTTTTTATTAATTTTCTAACATATTTGTCTATTAATTTTCTAACATATTGTCTCTAAAATACTGTAATTCCAGTTTCCTATTGTTTTGTCTCTATCTTCTCCCTCTGCAGCCCCCTTTTCCCCAGTAGATATTATTTGTCCATATATGTGATTTTGATATACTAAATGTAGCGATTAAGGCAATGAGTATTGACAGTTTTTTTCAATACTCATATTATCATAAGAGAAATTTTCAATATAATTTTTTCATCTTCCTATCAAGTATGTGCATAATATGTATGATCTTTTATCTACTTTTTTTAAATGACCATCCTTTTATCATAAGGCTTTGGAGATGGAAAATAATCAGCAAGGCAAAGGAATATTAACAATTAATGGAAGTCGAAGTAGTTCCAAATAACCAACTAATATTTCCATGAGGAAGGATCTGATCCAATGAAGATATGCTAACTTGTAAAGTTTGTTTTTATTTTTAGAATTCTTACATGAAATTACATGCAATATATAACTATACAACTTTTCTAAATGAGTTATATGTAGTTATCAGTATTAGGTAAGCGATGGTTGACTTTTTGGATTGACTAAATGCCAGAGCTTCCATTCATTTCAGTAGCACCAGATTTCAATTTATTTTTGGCGTTGACCTAGTTGGTGGAAGCCTACGTGTATTTGAAACATAGAAATACCCCATTTCCAGGTATCCAATTTTATACAGAAGGAGAATGTGGAATGCTGATAATATACCTTCATAGACCATTTCTAGATGGATAATAATGGAAATAATAACTTCATGCTAAAGCATACTGGAAATCATGTTTTAATTTTTAGGGAGAGAATTACTTTTATAATCTGATATGTCTTTTAGTTAAGTCATTCTTGAGTGTGAAGAGCTTACACTATACAATATATAGATAATTTATATTTTGCAGTGAAGTTGCATCAAATGCCTCTGGGTTTCCTGAAACATCTACTGAAAAAATAAACTCCAAATGGAATGCAGACTATTTGGCATATCATTTTTTATCCATATGTTGCTATGGAAGGCTGGACCTGAACCAATGCTTTCTTATCACTTGCCTTATGAGTGTTCCATGCAGGGGTTCTTCTTTAGTTGAGTGGCCATGATTTCTACACCAGTTCTTGCTGCCTTTCCCTGTGGCTCCTGAGAAAACAAAACAGCACATCTTTTGAGGATTTACCTGGTTTTATTTGCCGGGCACAGATGGGTGTGTATAATTTGGTTTTTAAATTCATCAGTAAGCCAAGGCCTATTCCATTGATATCTGAATAATGTTTAGGAGGTGTGAATACAGTGCACTCTCTGGGTTTTAAAAGGTGTGTATCACTAGCTCTGATGCTAATCATGTCAATTCCCAAAGGAGCTGCATCCTCATTCCTGAGTGTTTTAGTTGGTGTGGTGCCCAGGGGGCAGAAAACTTGTTACAATTTTTCCTGTTGTCCTGTTGTAGGGGCTGTGCCATGCCACATATATTCTGGGCTTCTGCTTCAAGTTACTTGTAACAATAAGTTGCCTGGATAATGAGTTATATCTTAACATAACATTAATTTGGGAAAATGTGTTGAAGTAATGGTTTTATCTCTCCACGGCTTCTTTTGACAGACTGGAATCCATATAGGTGTCATAGGTCTTATTTCTCATAATACCATATTATAAGAAAGAAATGTTTGGTCTGCTGAGTGAAATGTGAAAAAAATTAATTAAAATTCTGTATCTACTAACTTTTTTTAATATAAGAGGGATGCATGTGTTAATATTCACCTTCAGGAGTACTATTAAAGGTATACTTCTAGAACAGATTTTTCCTTAAGCGTTTTGATATCAACACCTGCTGTTCAGAAACTCTGAATTATTTTACTTGCACTTAACTTGCTTTTGTGAGTTTATCACAAAAAGGCATAGGCATAAACAGAAACAGATGACATCCTCTAATACCCTTGTATAGGTGTAAGTAAACAAACTAAATTAGAAAGTTTCTAAATCCTCTAGACTGATCATACTGGAAAGAAAAAATTCCTAATATTAAGCATTGTGAAAAATCTCAAGGGCTAGTGTCCTATAAACACCCAGACAACAAAATGTAGTGTCTTGCAAGTGATTGTTTTTTACCTGTCAAGTAGGGGGAAAAAAACTGTGGTGGAAGCAGAACTGAGGCATGATGCAATGGAGGCATCAGATAAAAGGGAAGAAGACTGTGAATCTCTTATCGTGTAGTTAGGTGGAGGGATTTTCATAGACAAAATTTTTTTCTGCATATCGTTCCAAACAGTTGCATATAAGCAAGTGTAGGAAAGTCTTTTGTAAGTTGGGATTTTTTAGCAGTGGTTGGGGTTTTTTGGGCTTTTTTTATGAGTCATAGGCAATAGAGCTGAAGAGCATGAAAGCCCTAGGTACTACCTCTGTAACCTGTTTATAAAACTGGTTTTCTTAGCCACACGCAGAATTCGATATTTCTGAAAACGTTGAAAATTTCCACTGACAAAATAATAAACTGTACTGACACTGTAGGGTGTCAGAAAAATCTCATAGGTGAACACATGCAGAATTGTCTCAGAATCCTTCCAGGGAGTTGCTTCCACCTTCTGGAGCTCAGAAGGAGAATGCTGTAACCGGGGATGACGGTGTGAGGTCTAGTGACAGGGTGGCTGTGCACACTCTGGCTGCAGTCCTTAACTAATTCAGCCAGTGTGGGCAAAACGAAAGCAGCAATTTGTCGTCCACCCGCAGAGGGGTACTGTTGGCTCAAGCAGTGTCTCAAAAACACAGTTCTACAAAGGTGAAGGGGGGAGAAAGCCCGGAACTGATCCATCATACCAGTTACATTGCTGCTGTTCTGGGGCCAGATAAGACCACTCAACATTACTGTAGCAAATAAAGGTTCCTCATAGCTGATAATTCAGTCAGATAATTCAGGGATGAAAAAGGCAACACAGCGTGTCCATAACTGAAAACTGCCAGTATAATGCACATAAGTAGTGGTGGATGTGAATATTTCAGTGTACCTTTGGAATTTTCCAAAATACTGTCAATGGCACAAGTTAAAACAAATGTAACCATGGGCAATCTGAGGTGGATGTAGATTGTCCAATGCACAGAAATTTGTCACCTAAATACTGTTATTCAGCCCTGAGAGTGCTTCAGTTACTCTTCCATTGCTCTTGCTCTGAGTGTGGATTGCTTCCTTTGATGGGAAGATTAAAATATTCTAGTAACATCTTTAGGTAACAGGAAAAGAGGAGAGACTTGAGTACGACTTCAGATTTCTCTATAATTGTCTTTAATGACAATGTTGAAAGAGAATGCTTTCAAGTCTGAAACATGATTCATTTTTTTAAGTAAGCTGAAATGATTCACAAATGTGTTTTATATGAGTATGTCTTGTGATGGAATTGGGTTGGGGTTTTTTTGTATAATGTTCTAATGACCCAAATCTGAGGAATTAATAAGCAGGCATTACACTTTTTTTGTGGTTTTGAGTGACAAAGAAAAGCACTTGGTGAGAAAATCACAGAAGTAATAGTGTCACAGATAGTTTTCAGGAGATACAGAGGGTGAAGTTGTTCGCTTAGATTTGACTGAACCTGGCACCGCTTTTACTTGAAGAAGAGGACCAGTGGCTGTTTACCATGGCCAAAGTTAACTGTGATTCCCTCTGCCAAAACTGCAATCTTGCTAGTCTGGAATTCTATGTTTTTTTCTGTGAAGCTGGAAAAGCGGGTGGGTTGTTGGTAGAGATTCTTCAAGTCCCCTTGTCACCTGTCCTCTTGCTGGCAACAGGCTAAAGCTTGCTCCACTGGCCCTGGGGACACATCTTGCCACAGGAGTGACAGATGCAAGACTTTCTAATTGCTCCCCAAAAGTATCACTTGCTCTGCTTAATCCCTTGCACCTTATTTGTTAGAGGCCGACTAAATTTGGGTAAAGATTACAAGCTTTCCTAACTTCTGTAGAAACATCAGTGTCCTCTAGTGCATTGCAGTGCATGCAAAGCCACGTGGACATGGCTGAAGAGGAGCAGCGCCTGTTACACAGGGACTTGTTTGATTGGATAAATATGTACAGGAAGAAGAAAATCTTTTCATAAAATGAGACATTTTGGGTCATCTGAAAACCTCTTTTCCTCCTCTTCAACAAGTGTAAAAGGGACCAGTGAGGATCAGTGCCTTTTGCAAAGTCTGTCCGCAGCTTGCATTCCCCGTGCGTAGATAACTCTTGCTGTGGGAATCAAAATTGAAGTTATGAAATACTGTTTAACAAGTATGAAGCTGAAATAAGCAAATGCCTCCACAAGAAAGAGCAGTTATATTTATTCCAAAGATTTACAAGTAGTTTAAAACAATTCATGTTTGACATGGTTAATTGTCTTTATCATTAAAATGCTAATGAAATGATAAATATCTGTTAAATTTATGAAGATAATGAAGCTTGTCAGAGGCATCTGCTTTGTGCCAGTACTCCTGCTTAGTTCAGGTCTGGATAAAGATTTGGTGGAGTAGTGGTGAGAATCTATATGACCATAGGGAGCAATTCCAGGGTAAAACTGCCCTATTGCATTTGTTTTGATGATTTTGTCATGAAGTGCTTCTACTACACCTTGACCTGATAATTCCTCCAGAGGCTTTCAGAGGTGGGTCTGAAAGCCAAACTTCAGTCCAACAGGGTTATCAATATTTGACTGGCAATTGTTGAAGTAGTAAATTGGCAAACAAAACAAACACATTTTTTGTGATTAATGCCTTCACTAATCAGTCCGAGAGGTGTATATATTTTCTTTTCTGTGTGAACTCCAAATGTATTCTAGTCTCCTGGTTATAAATTACTCTGGCAGCAGAAACACCATGGACTGCAAAACTAGAGAGAAATTTCAGCTGTCTTTTTCACATGAAAGATTCTGTGCTCAACCAAGGAGTACAAAGAAGGTTGCATTTTTTTCAGTAGGATGCTTTAAAGATTTTATGCCAAATGCTTTCTATACATTGAATAAGGACAGCATCAGAAAAGTAACTTTGATTTCAAATGTCAGTCATAATCTAAGTCTATTCTGTTGTTTGTTTTTTTTTTTCTGTAAAATTGAGTTAAAATATGTAACCATTGCTTCATTGAAGTACATTTATGTAAAGAGAGGACCTGTCTTCTTTAACTTCACAGATCTTTAATTGCTTATGAACTTCAAAGAGAAACTTGCAGAAGTTAGATTGATGATGGCCCTTTAGGTAATTGAATACAACATAGTTCCTGTTTGAATGCAACTCTGAAATCCAAATTATGTAAATCTACTGTTTAAGAATCAGCTAGTAGAAAAAAACATCATTTTTGCAGTGGAAGATACTTTCTTTGGATAAATTCTCTGACACACTTCTTTCCTATTGATTCATCTTTTCCATTATGGATATGAATAAGAAACTATAGGCATGTTAGCCTTTAGCTTTTTGACATTTGTGACTCCACTTGAATAAGCTTTGACGTACAGTTAATTAGGCCCAACTGTCAATTAGTCTCATAGGTTTATGCAGGAAAAAACCTGACATTTATGAAAGTATTGGGATAGAAGAAGGGAGAAAATATTCTGGGAAATTTTCTCAAGCATATTTTTCTTTTCAAGTTGTGCAGCTCTGTTGGGATGGTATGAAACATTCTCTCTGCATAGCTGTCACTGACCCATCTTTGTGCAATCATCATGCTTTTCCTATAGAGGAAACAGAGAATAGATTATAGCCTGCTATTCGTCTGCTAGACCATAATATAATGTTTACTGTGCTGCAGCTGAGATCAAAATGACTGTCTCTCCAGCATCAACAAAATTTGATCTCAGGGCTAACTATAAGTGTTTGGTCATCCAAAAAAATCCGTGCAGCATCATCTAGCTTCTGAACTTAAATTTCCTCTCAGATACCATAAGATGGGCTTGAAATTGTGACTGTGGACACAGGACAGTGAAAAGGAGGAATATCTCTCCTTCACTTTCAGTTTTGTGTGTCCTTAACAGGCAGAAAGGGAGATTCCTTAATGGAAGACTGGTGCTCACACAGCCCATACGGATTGCCTGGCATTTTGCAAGTGGATAATAATTATTTTATTTTATGGGAGAAGAGAAGGAAAATTCCTTGTTTACTTTTCTAACCCCCTCCTTCTAGCTCCTTCTCAATCCCCCTCCCCTTCCCTCCTGCCCATCCCCTTCCTGGCTGTGTTAGAAAACTCAGATGCCTTCTATGAGAAAAAGCTCAGGTATTGTGTAAGCTGTGCTTGAGACAAGAGAAGCTCCTAAGAGGCCTGTTATGCTCCCAGCTGCTGGTCACTGATGAGTGGGAGAAGGAGGTAATTATGGAGAAATTGTGACGGGGTAGGAGAGACAGAGAAATGACTCACCCTCCTTTAGAGGTGTGGGACATTTATGTTCCACTGCCTGCTCCTGTCTGTGTTGAATTATTTATTCAACCCAGGAAGGAGACACTGAGGGGTTTTTTTGTTTGTTTGTTTGTTTTTTGGTTTTTTTGGTTTTTTCTCTTTGTATTTCAGTGAGGGAAATTTTATTTGAAATCTATTTTGTATGGTTTCAGGGAAAAAAATGCTCTCGCAGGCATAGCTGGGAGCTGTGTGCTAGGCACACTTATTGTGTGAATAGAGCAGATAGCTAGTTAAAAATGAATATTTGATTGTCTGTGCCTGCCCATTCCTTTGGGATCTTGCTGGACAATTATTCTTAAGTGTATACAGAAAAAAATTCAGCATATAGATTTGTAGAAAACATTTTGGAGAGCTTCAATTTAGAAAATAATTAGCATTGCAGGTAAAAAATTGTGTTCATCTATATGCTAGCTGATTATTTAATTGTTGGCTGTTTTCTAATATTTGCCTTGCACCGTAAAAAAGGCAATTTTTTTACATGCTACTTTGTGTAGCACCTGATAGTCAGAAGAGGGAAAAAATAACATGCAGATCACTATTAACAATGCAGGTCACTATATGAAAAACCTCTGGATTTCAGCATACATGTGTTGTCTGTGCTGGCTGATGTAGTAGGCACCCATGAATTGCAAAAGCATCTGACTTTCATGGGCACCTATCCTGGCCTCTTTGGCACAAGAAGAATTTTGCAGCTGTAGAAAGGATTTATTCTACCTGCCAGTGTGATTTATGTACCATATGTCTTCTCTTCAGCATCTGGGTATCCATGGCCGTAGGGAAGTGCTCTGCCTCATCTGTACTGTGTGTAAATAGGTTCCTTTTAATGATATTAACTCCTACAGAGCCTTTTCGTCGTGCCCTGTATAATTTTTTCTTGGCAGTTGTGTCAGCTATACTGTGTGTGTTGCAGAAAGGAGAATGCCATGAATTCCTGGTTTTGTTTGCTCTTGGCAGGCACTACTACACTTCCCACCCTTGTGCGCACACCTACCTTGATGATGCAGCCTTCCCTGGATATCAAACCCTTTATGTCCTTCCCTGTGGACAGCAGCTCTGCTGTTGGATTCTTCCCAAATTTTAACACAGTAAGTAAAGGTGTTTCCACATTTAGTTTCAGTGTATGCTTTCCAATCTGGTTCTAATATCCAGTACTGAAGCTGCCTTAAAACAGTGCATTGCTTACACAGTTCTAGGGAGGCCTTTTTTCTGTGCCATGGTGGTTACTTTTCCCCTCCATGAAAGGCTTGGAGTGGTGTCCAGCCTCCTCACTGTGAACGGGACTGATGGATTTTTAACTCGGTCTCTCGAGGTGGTGTTTGGACATTGAAAAAAACAACACTGTGCTATGCTAAACATTTGAGAACCACTAGAATGATTTGGAGCATTTGTCTGGACATATGTTTTTCTATATGCTATAAAAAAGGAAAAAATAAAAGCTAATGGACAGACAGGTGTGACAGGATCCTAGATCCTACACCACTGTGAATCAAGCTAAGTCTAATGCAGCCAGGAAAGCAGCTGGAGGATATTGTTAATTCTATATAATTTCACCATTAAAGTGTAAAACTGCACAGCCAGCCAATGTGAAAAATGTGGACCTGTTATTTTTGCTTAATGGTAAAGCATCTTGGGGTTTTTTAAAACAAAAAAAAAAATGCTGCCAAAATAATACTTCTGTGGTTCTTCATGTTTATCAGAGCAGTAATTAAAAAAATACTCTCTTCCATACTTCTCACTTCTTTATCAGCTCATAAAAAGGCAATGAGTCTTATCAAAATGCTTGTTTGCCATCACACTTTAGCTTAAATGTTTAAGCTAATGGCAACAGGAAGGAAACTGTTGTGAGTCATTTCTGCCCAGTCAGCAGGTACGGTGTGTTTGTAGGTGACCGTCACCTGAACTGCTGCACACTGCGCTTGTCACCGTGGCTGCGGGGGGGCGGAAAGGGGAGCAGTGTCATCACCACCACCACACAGTCACCAGCTGAACCACTGCCAAGTGCTCCCTTCCACAAACTAACCGTCTGTGTGAAATTCAAACAGCAACAGCATTGCTTTTCCTCGTGCCGTGCAAATACACCTTGCTGTCAGGCCTTGTGCTACAGCCCGCGGTGATGTGGGGTGGTTGTGGGGTGACATATGAACCAGCCTCTCTCCTGTGTCAGCAGCCCAACGTATCAACAGCAGCAAATATTACTAATTCGTTGCAAAACATGTATGTGAAAAATATGCGTTTATCAGGGTGATGTGGAGATGTGCATTTGCACAAAGATGTAAAAGATTAGGAAAAAAACAGGTATGTTAAAAGAGCAGGCTCAAAACTCAATACCATATTAAGGAAGCAGTGTTATTACTATTACATATCTAGGCATGATGCAATTCATATTAATTTTCCATCCTCTTCCAAATACTCTCAGGAATTTTGTTTGTTACTGATTTGCTTGCTTTCCAGTTGCACAGGTTTTCTAGGTGAGCTTTTTCACAGAACTGTTCATTATGACTCAGAGAAACTTTTCTTTAGAGATGTAGTTTTAGAGTCAACCAACCATTCTTTGCTTTCTGGTGGTATTACTGAATATCAGAATTGCAGTAGCCTCTAGAGACAGATTAATTTGTATATTTACACTGGTTTTCCTAGTTTATATTTATCTGGGTTACCTTTCATTTGCCTGATTCCTGGAATGTTTATCCTTCACAACTGTCATTCCTCTCCAAACTTCTGTAGGTTTTACTAAAAGTTAGACCTGGGGTAATTGGCAAACATTGTCAACTTGGTGTCTACTTCCTCTCTTGGAATTCTTGATAATTATATAAAATTATGCTGCTATGTTGCTGCTATGCACAGATGTTGCATGTTTAAACTCTTTATTTTAAGAAACAGTGGTTCAGTACTTCTCTATTTCTAATTTGCAACTTTGCCATTTACCTTGCAGGCATTGATTTTCTTTAAGAGTCTTTCACAATGGACTTCAAAGCTCATTGGAAAACTAAATCATTCATGGTTATCTACTGACAGGCACAATGAATGCTAGCTGTCATGCATTTCCTTTGTTTCTAACTTAGCACAACCTTTGCAAATGTAGATTTCTAGGTTTTTGTATATGTAGTCTTTCTTCTTTCTTTTCTTTTTCATTCCAAAATGGTGGCAATTCTATGTAAAAGTGTTTAAAACAATTTTTCCAGATGATTTTGAGTTATAGAAGCTAAATCCAGTTAATCTATTACATACGCATCATCCAAAGAGCTACGATCTTTTATGTTATGCAGGAAGTGAATATTAGAAGAGGCCAAAAAGCCATCATTTGCTCTGGACTTGCTTATGGATCCATTGCATGGATCAATCAGGAAATCTATGCACTTCATTCATAGGAAGACTTGTCAAGGACTGCAGACAGGGAAACCTCCAGTGTGCTTCCCTTCATCTCTTTGCCTTCCAAGGGACTGAGGGGACCCTTCTGGGGTGCTGGTTGTGCTTGCATGTGTTCACTGAAGGTGGCGGAAAGAAACGATCTGAGAAAAAACTTCTTTGGATCCACCTGGATTTTCAGTGGCTGTCAGAGACAGAGACATTTTTCAAAACCTTGCCAGGAGGTGGCTTCTAACTTAACATCAGTGGCCTTAAAAAAGAAGTTTCTGCATGGGAGCTTAATACAGTAACTACCAAGGCAGAAAAACAAGGTAAAATGTATTAACTACAAACATCTTCAAAGGAATACCCCCTACAGTTTTTTCCCAAAAGAACTCTTATTTATGGAAACATATTTAAAATCTGGGGTAAACCCTTTCTTATTTAGTTAACTTTGACAGTTTTCAGTTCTGAAAACATCTGTGATTCTCCAGATAAAACATTAGTGTTCCCATTTTGTTTGTGGAAGTGTTTTGATCCCTAGCTTCTCTCCACAATGGGTACTTTCAGCTGAAGCACTGAGGAGACCCTGATACTGTAAAAGAAATGCCTACCCCAGTCATATCTTACTTTCTTGATGGAATTTGGTGATTTAGTTTAAGCTGTCTCCCTTTTGCTTCTCTTTAAAACATTAATAGTTCTAAATATGCTGTGGATGTATGTATATTAATTGCCAATTCATACCCCAATTAAATTTGTCTTTGTTCATTGGGACTTACTGTATAGGAAAAATTATTTGGGGAATGATTATACTAACTCACTAGATATGTATCTTTACTCCTCAGTAAGGCAAATTAAACTTTTCTGTTTCAAGAGATCAGCCAGAAGGGAATCTTGTAAGGGCAGGATGAAGGATTCCAGGCAAAGAGGTATTGCAGAATAGGTGCTGTCTTCCCTGGTCTTTTCATATCAGCAGCAAGTAGTTTTGTCAGAACAGTAGAGGCATGATGTCAGAGTCTGAACCTGAGTTGCTGCATGGAAGGACAAACCCTCTGTCAGAAGTGCTGCAGCAGTGAATCCAAAGGTGACATCACGTTTGTCCTGGCATCAGGTTCCAAATGGTCTTGCTCTGTCTGAAATGCAGAGCTTGAATCAAATTATCTGCTATTATTACTTAAAATGTTCTTGTTTATAAAAAATTGGGAAACATCATTATAGGAACCTCCCAATTTGGTACTTCCAGTTTGGGATGGATGTGGACTAGAAGGTATTGTTTAAGCGGAGTTATTTTTCAGCATGCTAAAATGACTCTAAAGATGCCTTAACAGGGTAACAACTTGCATATTGATTACATTTAAAAATATGTAAATCAAGTATACACTCAGTGGAAATCGAAGTTAAGTTTACTGTGATCCTCGTTGTGTATTTATTATAACATAATCTTGAATTTTACACTTGCTGGCTTCCACCACACAGCTTTACCTTCTTTACCATTCTTTTTCTAAACCTCCCTGATTCTTTATCTCCTGTCATCCATCTTGTATACTGAATGATGAAAGCATAGTTTGTGATCACATCATGGTACACGTGCTAAAGTGGCTGAAAGCCAGGATTTATCTTGCAAGATCATGATCATTGATCACTTTACGATCACTGTCTTCATCTCCCTATAGGAAGGTTGTGTACTCCCCAAAAAAAGAAATCTCAAAACCCCAGGATATTCTGCCTTGTCCTGAAATGAGAGAAGCACTACATGACTCACTTTTAGTTGAAGTAGTACAGCCAGGGACCTGTCAATCTGCACAAAAACATTATCAGCAGCTTCTCAGATTCTATCATCATAGAAAATAATCAGCAATTCATATGCTTCTTTCTGAGTTTGTTATGGCCTCAGGGGTAATCAAAGATTAGAGCATCTCTTGTAGCTTTCACATTAGTGAAACATTTTGCATCTAACTAGCCCATGATTGGTTTCTAAATGCTAGTTCATACCCTTCATGTTTTAGAGGACACATGGGTTAATGTGGCCTAGTTATTGCTTCAGTGTCTTATTTCCCTTCAAGTAGCTTCATGCTGATTCTTTATATTAGAGTTCTCTCAGTCCCCTTGCAAAGTGGACCAGAGATATTTTGCATCTGCCAGTGAAGGTGAGCCAGCTGGAATGTGCTACAGGAAGGGAAGAGGAGCTGACTAGTAACTTAGTCAGAAATTTCTGACTCTTCTCCAACATTAGCCCTGCCTGGCCTACCCCCAAGACAACTACTGGGAGGAACTAATTTTCTATTTCCTCTTCTGCATTTACAATTATTACTCACATTCTTATTTGCTGCCTATCTCATTTGAAGGGCCCAGTAATCACCAAGGCAAAAGCTGAGTTCAGCAGATAAGAGCACAGGGCACCCGTATCACCAGCTCCACTCGCCCCTCTGTGCCAAGTGCCTCTTCTGCCTTTTTGGCAGGACACTGTGGCTTGGGAGCTTTCTCTTTCCTTAGCGGGGTCTGAATTCAGCCACTGAACACCCTGCTGCAGTGCCAAAGTACTCTTTGCAGCACAGGATTGTATATGGCAGGAACAGATTACAAATGCAGCCAAGTGGATGTTGCCAACCCGTTATCTGCCATCCTTTTTATCCAAGCACCCTGTCCCTGTGCTCCGATTTCTCCTTTTCCCTATTTTGGAGTGCTGGAGGGAAGTGACCTTTTCTGGTCCTCTCCATATGACTCCAAGAGGAGGTGAATTTTTTTAAGAGCCATACTTTACATTCATTAACCACACAGAAAAGAAATCTAAGCAGTTGACTTAGGAGTGGTGTTTTGCTCGGATATTTTTGCTCAGATATTTAGCTGGGTATTTTTCTTGAGGATTTTTGTTGGTTGGGGTTTCTTCAATTAAGAAATGGTAATGTTTTTCTTACAAACCTCTTATACCCTTTATAGTAATGCAGGCACACAAGGACTTCAGGTTTGCCTTCTATTCCTCTTCTGAAAACTTGAAAATATTCCCATTTCACTTGTAGTTGTTAAGGATATAAAAGTTCACGGTTTTCAAGTCATAGCCAGAATCATCCAATTCACAACATGAGGAGTCATCCTATTGCCATTTATTAAGGGAATAGGTATTTTCTGAGATACAGGTGAAGAAAGCAGAAGTTCAGGGACGACATAATCAAGCCCAGATTCTGTCAGCACAGACCTCTGTTCTGTGGCTAGTCTTTGCTCTCTCTTGTCCAGCTACCTGGCTACAGAGCCCCTTTACTCTCCATGTCATCATTTTCTCAGTTTTCTGTAGTCCCTTTTCTTTGTATCCTTAGGCATTTTTTACCAAGCCAGGAATCTCTCTTTGTCTTTCTATGGCTTTGAGCCAAAGCAGCAGAGAACTCTTTCAGCTGTGGTAGGAGTTTTTGGAAAAATTCTTCTCAGCCTGTGGAAGCCCTGAAAAATGTTTATTGAAGGTGTTAGATTTTTCCCACAAAATACTTGAGTCTTTTCCTGAAGCTTTCAACAATCTCTGAGCTTGAAGAAAACACCTGGTAAGGTATACTGAGTTAGATAGGGGAAAAAAGCTGCCAAAACCAGGGGGTTGCCAGTTGACTTTTGACAGATTTTTTTGGTTTCTGTATTTTAGCAGAAAGATGCAGGTTCCCTAGTTCCTGTCAAGAATATCTCAAAGAGCAGCTCTGTGAAATTGGTGAGCCTAAATAAGCACTTTTCTGCCTCTTCTTCTAGTATATCATACGATATATAATTACAAGAGGAGAAAAGTGTTTATTAAAATAATACAGTCAGGCTTTAAGGGAGAATCTCTTCAAACATTAATTATTTTATAGATTTTCCTATTGCTTTTGTACTTTTTTGAAGAGGAATTGGATGGATGAGCTTCCTTCTCTCAGTTTCCAGATCAGCAGCCAAATAGGGAGCCCTGTCTCTAAGGAGAAAATGCACTGACATGCACTGGTGAAGAACAGAAGTCACCAGGCACAGCCTTTCCCTACCCCTTTGCAGGAGTCTGGCATCCACCATGTGGATTTTGAAAAATGGTTCCTAAATTGCTGCCTTACATCCATTATTGCATGTAAAAGTAATTAGGTCATCCTAATTCTTTAAAGAAATACAGTTTCTGTGTACAAATCCTACAATTTGGTGAATCCTCCAGAAAATCTGGTCCTTGGCTATGTGTTTATGTCTTTCATAACAGAAAGCTTGGAGTTACTCTTTCTTACATTTCAGCAATATTTATTTCTTTTACTAGTCAGCACAGGAAAGCTCAGAAGCCTTTATCTGCATGGAATTGCTTTCTTCTCAAGTTAGTAGTATGTTCCTGATACAAGAAAGCTTCTTAAAGGGAGAAGATTGTTAATTATAAATATTTTAGTCATTAGGTAACTGAAGGATGTTTTGCAAATAGACTGTGATTAAAACATCTCCCCTCAAAGCAAGCAGTCACAGAATTGTAGTTTAGGACAAGTAACGTGTTTTACCACTCTGCATACAAAGATTTTGTTAGTTCCTAATTACAAACCTAAGTTCTACAAGTTCTAAGCAAAACTCTAGAGCAGCTTTAGAGAAAAGTGATTCTCCATTTGTCTGATAAGTGGCTGCTTTTGCAGTATCCTGGCTGTACATGGTGAGCTTTCCTGCCCTGCCTTAGACCTTTGTCACATTGTTCCATGTGAAACTGAGAATTGCTGCAATAATTATTAGTTAATATATTATTAAAAAGTAGCTAAAATTTAATTCGTGTCATACTCATTCCTTCTGAATGTGGGTGTACTTGCAGTCCTTTAATCTAAATACGGTCAATTTCATCATCGACAATCTGAAGGTCCCGTAGGGCAATTTAAAGCCACACTGTGAAACTTGACTTTCCTTTGTGTGCCTGGAAACCAGCACCACCCAGGTTTGGAGCACCAACCAGCTCATTTCAAGTGCCAGAGCAAGGCTGATTTGAAGAGCTGTGCCTTTCAGACCAGTCTTCTCCATAGACTGT
The DNA here is from genome assembly GCA_013398275.1 of Promerops cafer. Classification (NCBI taxonomy): domain Eukaryota; kingdom Metazoa; phylum Chordata; class Aves; order Passeriformes; family Nectariniidae; genus Promerops; species Promerops cafer. The sequence continues at coordinate 2,589,054 of VZSE01009823.1, read as the reverse complement.
CCATTTTCACCATGAACTTCAGCTGCTTCCCCAAGTTACCACTAGGGAAAGAGGATCTTGTTTCTTGCCTTGTATTTGTTAGACAAGACAGGTTTCTACCTGACTTTGCTTCTCATTTACGTAAATTTAAAGAAAAAAATCCCCACCAAACATAAAGAAAAAACCCAAATCAACAGTCTTTGATACTACGTTAAGTTTCAGAACAGGCTTAATTAGAAAAATCCTTTAAAGATTCATATCTAAATACTTTTAATCAATGCTTTTTTAATCAAAAGCATTTTGAAGTTTGTTTGTGTAGTGTATGTTGTTGATAAAAAACCCAAAACAAAACCAAGAAAAACAAACCCAAATCAGAAATATAATTATTAATTTTTAAGTGAAAAAGTCCTTATTTCTCATATATGGTGAAAAGCAGAAGACAGCTGTGAAAGTAGGCAATTCTTGGTTCTGATTTGCTTCTCACTTATATTTAACCATTTTATACATTCATATTTAAGTCTCTGTATACACGTAAATTTTATCCTTTTATTAGTTTGGAGTTTTTTTCAGTATGTGAGAAGTAATGATATAAATTCATTTCAGAAGACTAGATTTCTTGTGTCTTTATTCTCTCCTGTTCACAGAATTAATCAAAAGCTCTGAATTTGTCCTTAACCTCTCAGGATAGTTCAGAACTGTAGTGGAAATTCAAGTGTACCTAATGCAATACCATTCATCTTTGTGTTTTGGTGTTCTGGAGCAGCCTGGGAGCAGGAAAACTCATCAAACCTTAGAGCAGACTTCTAAGTAGAAAAGGGTCATAGCTAAGGACCATCTCAAAGATGAAAGAAAAAATCAGGAATCTTGTTTGCCCCATGTGCTGTCTAAGCTCCTTTTCTGAGCACAAGCTCTTAGGCATGGATCTTTTGCCAGGATTTTGCTGAAAGGTACTTTTTGGTATTATTTTATCTATTTATATTATTTTACTGCCAGTTGGTAATAGGTATTATAACAAGAATAGTTTTCCTCTGAGTATGTTACTGGTTTGCTTTTCAGCAAGTCTCAAACTACAGTAGGTTTTTATTTTTTGCTGGATATGAAGGCAAGACAATAATGTTTTTTTGTTTAGCTCAACACAACTGAGTACTCTGAATAACAGAAGCTTTAATAATAAATAGCAGTTATATAACACCTTCTATCAGATGATTTTAACATGTTATTTAGACCTTTCAGCTTTTTTTATGGAGTTGCAAATATTTTTATCCCCATTTTAAAAATGAGTGATATAAGGCTCAGATGAAATGACTCATGTACAGTTAAACCTGTGAGCCAGCATAGCCACAGAGGGAAAGAAAACTGTATTATTCCTTGAGCATTAGCTTAACCCTTGGATTTGGACTTGACTCTTTTCCTCAGGTTTGGTCTGTCATGGTACCAGCAGTTGATTTTATAGATACAAACAAAGTGTTGCACAATGGTAGAGTAGTAATCTGGATGGATTAAAAAAGAATACTGCCCAATACTTAAAGCTGGTTCAGTTTCATATAATAAAAAGCACTGAGCCACAGATACTTGCTTTTCTTACTTACTCTCCATTTGTTTCGTGGATAATTCTGTTTTATCCTAAAACATTCTCAGCAGCTTTCTGTTTCTTTATTTCACCCACAGAAGTCTCCCGTCTTGTCTGGAGCAGAAAATTTGACAATTTTTACCATAAAGGTTAAATCTATTTTTGGTGTTCTCATAACAAACTCTATCCTTTAATGTATTTATATTCTTGCTTGAGAATAAGCCTTAGAAGAAGCAGAGACCAGACTTAGAATTTTTTTTTTTTTTTTTTCTGTGGTGTCTCATCAATTTTTTCTTTGGGTCAAGTACATCTACAGGAATCAAATGTTACATTTTCACAATATTTTACGCAAAGATTTCTAAAACAGCAAACAGCAGTGGTATTTAATTTTGAGAAAATTCTGAAAATTTAAAACTAAGACTCTGCTGATTATGATTTTCTAACCCAGAAATTGTCTTTATGCAATAAATATACAAGTGTGAAGGGAAAGAAGGGCAGAGGAAATATTCACAGCACTGAAGAAATAATGGTAAAAAATAGCTTAAAGGTGTTTTCTCAGTTACCTTTTGACCTCTGTGTTAATCATATCACATTACATGGAAAGAAAAGAGAGGTAGGAAGAGTTGAGAGTTTATTTGTCTTTGAGTTTTAGTATCAGTTACTTGATTTAGGCTGGAGTAGTGCAAAGACAGAGGAGGCCAGAAAACCAAAAGATTAGAAAATCCTTGGTTTTGTTTCAGTTGTTCCTTTTGCTTATGTTGGTCTAACCCATGAGCTGGGCTAGGAGAAAGGGGTTAAGAGAAATCAAGTTCCACTGAGGAGACTGGGATCCCTCAGTAGCCTCCTGATCTTGGTCCGACAGTGGTTTGCAAATTCCTTTGTGCAAACCTTACTGAAAGCACTCACTGCGTCGGCATAAGAATCCCAGTGTGGTGCTGCTTGAGCCCTCTACGAGGCTGGGTCAGAAAACATCCTGAGAGAAGGATGTGTGAGGGTGAAATTACTTGTGCTAGCACACAGGAGGGATAAATGTCCATGTCAGTAAAGATTTAGGGCTCTGCTTCCCAAGTTGATGCTGCGGGAAGATGACGAATGCATTTCTTGTTAAAACAGAAAGGATGTAATTAGATAGTTAAAGAGAAAGTATATTTGAGCATGTGTTCTGACTTTTAGTACCTGGGCTTCAATGGCATATTGAAAATCTGAAAAGGAGTTGGAGAAAAGCTAGCAAGTGAATCAAGGTTTTTATTGTGTGCAGCTTAAGGAGTTTGGTTTAACAAAGAGAAGGGTAAGAGCTGACATGATTGCAGTGTATGAGTGCCTGCACTATTCAGAAGGTATTTGAGGTGTGAGTGACCTTTAATAGAGAAGTACAACTAGATTGAGTGGCTTATAATAACTCAGAAAGTATTGCTTCCACAGTGATGTAAATTAACTTGTTTGGAAACTTTTAAATCAAGCTGTTGAGATGTTTTTTTCCCTAAAATTTCAGCTCTGGTTGACCACAAATTATTGGACTTTGTAAGGGAGGGCTGAACCTTTTCAGTGAATGAAATTATGTCATAAATTTTTTGGGAAATCAGATGTAATGGTTCCCTCTGGCCTAACCCAAATCTGTAAATCACTTCAGAAATCACTTCCAGTATTCTGTGTGATTGTGAATACAGGCACTCAAAGAGAATCAGCCTCTTTTTCATTCTTCATGCAAACTTTAAAGGGGGAACATGCAAGAGGGTAGCACACCCAGAGGCTCTGCATTATATACCATAGGACTGGATATAAAAATGTAGAGAGGGAAATTTAGCTACTAGGAGCTGGAGATGGAAAATCTGTCTATGAAGTCCAGGGTGTAGCCTTGCATTAACTCTGTTAACAGAAATAATGTGGAATTTGCAAAAGCAAAAGTAGCTGAACCTTAATCTAAAAGGAGAATAAGGAAGCTGAATTAATTAGTATTTCTAATGCTTCTTTTAAGATATGAAGTTGTTTCCAGCTCTGGGTGTCCTTTAGTTGACTTGTACTAAAAAGGAAGTAGAAGTGTAAACACAAAGGTGTCTCTTTCCTTTTTTATTTTTCAGTTCCCATTCTTATTTCAGCAACTCTTTGTGGATGGCTGTAGTATCTGACATTAACAAGTGAATTACAGCAAGATTTTTGGTTTGTTTTAAGATGCTTCCTGGCTGATTACACTGACTAGTAGTAGTATATGGAGGTCACAGCTATCATAGCCACTGTTTTTCTCAGGGAAGTTGGAGCTTGCTGCCAAATTGAGGAGACAGACAAACACAGTGAGAAGTTGCATTCAGAGAGATTTGCTGTCAGAGTACAATGTTGTTGTTGTATTTTAGGAATCGTGTAAGGGAAGGGAGATGCTAGTCCCTGTGGTCTTAATTCTTTCTTAGTGGATGCTTATGTTTTACTGCACTTGGGGAGACATCTATTCAGCATTTTAAAAAGAAAAAGTAAAATAATGGACTTTCTGTAACGTCAGTGTGGTTGGGTTTGATTTCCCTGAGATCCAGATTTCATGCTCTGTGCAAATGCTCTGTGTGTAAGTACATTGAGAGAGCCTCCTTAAAAAAAAAAATATTCAAGCAACCCTCAGTTAGACTACAGCACTTCAGTAAAAAAACCTCTATAATGTTGTAAATTAATTATTCTTTTTGTTCAGTGAAGTATTTGCACAAGTCTCAAAATCAGCTGCTGAGAATCTGAGTCACCCCTAGTTTGGTTATTGGCCATTTACATCTGCCTGTTTTTTAGGAACCCCCAAAATGTTGTGAAGAGCATAGGGACAGAGGTGTAGGGAGGTAGTGTTTAGAGAGCTGCAGGCTCATTCTACAGAAATACATCTCTGGAGACACTCTATGCTACTCAAGGAAAGCTGATGCACAGGGAATATTGATGGCTTTCCTGCAAGAAAAGAAAGTTGTTCATATCACAGAGTGATTTATGTTGGAAAAAACCCTTAAGATCACTGTGCTCAGCCGTTAAGGCAGCACTGCCAAATTCACAACTGAGCCATATCCCTTGGTGCCTCATGTACGCATCTTCTGAATAGCTCCAGGGATGGAGACTCCACCATTTCCCTGGGCAGTGTCGCAATGCTTGATAACCCTTTCAGTAATATATTTCTCCTCACATCCAGTCTAAGCCTCCCCTGGTACTTGAGGATGTTTCCTCTTGTCCTGTCTTGTTACCTGGGAAAAGATGGTGACACCCACCTTGCTACAACCTCCTTTCAGGCAGAGCTCCGTCAGTAGAGCTAGCACAAGTGTTTCTGATGATGCAAAATAAGCAATGAAATGTATAACAGAATTGCAGTGACTTGAACACTAAATTATGCTTAGAATTAGTCAAATGAGAAATATGTTCCCTGTTGGAACAAAAGCAGAACAAACGTGGAGAGAACAGATTTTTGCTGGTTTGTGTTGGCTAAGCCTGCCAAGCATTACATCACAGTGTTAATATTTCTGATTTTATGCTGGGCATTTTAAATATGTGCTTTTCTGAGTACGTGTATTCACTTCTGTCACTCTTTTAGTCATTGTAATATGTACAGTTATGGTAGGGGGCTGTGTATATCTGGCAGAATTTATGATAGAGCTTCAGTGTATGATCTTTCTCCACAGTGGCAGTGTGCTTCGCTTTCCTAACAACTGGAGCTCAAACACACAGGGAGTTACAGAACTTAATTTAGATGTTGCACTTGTAATTTATATATGCCAGCAGTTTTTTTTCTGGAGGGAAATACTGGATTATATTATCAGTTTGTTCCACATATGGTTTAAAACTTCTCTTTATCAGAGTAAACCAACATAGTATGCTGAAGGCCACTCTCTGTGTTTTTCAGAAGCTTATTATGCCTGCTGGTTAGGTGATACTGAGTTAGATCTCTTATCCCCACTGCCAATATTATGCTTACAAAAGCTTGTCTGACAGTTAACTCTATATTTGACCCAAGAGTTACATCATGATAAGAGGTAACAGGACATACATTGCCAGTCACAATTTTAAACCTTACTTAGGTTTAAGGTTATGCTTCTGTTAAGAAAAGACAGCACTTAGCTCCTCTCAGGATTATTGCAGTTTATTTCTGAGGCTCACAAATTGGTGGTTTTAGAGTCTGCTCTGTATAAAGAGATCTTTCAAAATAACCAGAACTTCAGTTTCAACAAATGACTTCTCCCTACAGATTTTTTTTTTTTCTCTTCTTCCTGTGCCTACTTTCATGTCTCTCTGTAGTCTGGTTCCTTTCCCTGGAGGCACCAGAAGAATCTGTGGTACCATGATATAGAGCAGGGCAGGGAGTTTCTGGTAGCAAGAATGATAAGAGAATTCAAGTATGAAATTCCTGAATTGCTGATGATAAGTTGTAACAGCTCATCTAAAACTGCCTTTGTACCTGTGGACTAAAAGGTGGCAAATATGATGCAACTTTTTAAAACCCATTCCATGGAGAATGAAAGGGTTTTTTTTTACCAGGCAAATTAACAGGTACCTGAAGAAGAAGAGTATACTAGAATACCTCGTCCTATAAACTGCCTGTAAAATGTCAACATAATTCCTTTGTAAAGACAAATCCTTCTTTACAAGCCAGTTTATAGGGGTCAACAAACATGTGAATAGGGATGGTTAAATCTACTAGTCTGAATTACCAACAAGGTTTTTCACAAAAGCCCTTGGCAAAGATTTTTAAGAAAACTAAATTGGCTTAAGAGGATTCTTGCATGACAAAAAGATGCTTGGCAGATAAGTGAACTGAGGAAATTTGCCGTTGTCAAAGTTCTCCAAGGTAGTGAGGACTAAGAAAGACCACAAAAATTGTGAAAGACCTTGATGAGACTGACAAGCCAGACAATAGTGGTTGGTAAAGTTGCATCTAGATATTTCTAAAGTGAGGCACATGGAAGTAAAAATTCACAAAACTTGACATAGAAAGTAGCGTGCTAGGAATTGCCCAGCAGCACTTGGGAATGAGAGCTCAGGTTTGTAATAGTGGTTCCTTGAAAACATCAGCTCAGAGTTCAATACTGATCTACTCAGAGTATTTTCTATGGCTCCTGTCCATATCTCCAATATATTTAACTGAATTAGTTGATTTTTGGTAGAATTGAGATGGACAACAAGAATGTAGAAAGGAATGGAATGATTTCCATACACAGAATGACGGAGTAGCACAAAGATAACTTGGGATATGGTACAGGTCTTATAAAATGGGATTTTATGAGAGTATATTTAAACAAAAAGAATTATTTCTTGGCACTGAGGACTGTAGGTGTTGGAAGTGCATGCTGAGAGTGCAAACTGGTTTACATCTATTTCAAGGGTAACTATGAAAGTCACTGGAATTTATCAAATACACAGAAAACACCTGACTCTGGAAAATTTTTTGTGGGAAACTATGAAAAAAGCAGTAGGCAGTACAATGTCTGTGCTGCCCCTGTTCTGTCCTGTCTGTTGCTACACTTGTATTTTCCAGGTGCCTTTAAAGTTCTTGTTGCAAATCTCAGTAGCTGTAGAGTATTTGTCTGATTTCTCTTAATCCTTGCTTGCTTCGATAGTTTGGGTGGTTTTAACGAGACTCATTGCAAAAAGGATGGTATCTTCAACTTTCTTGGGAAGTAATTTTTAAATTTAACTTTTTATTAAACCAATTGAAATAGGAGAGCAATACTAACAGGTTGTTAAACCTAGTTATGGCTACCAGAGCATTACAAATTGCTTTGTTAAATCCCCCTGTAGCATAAACAGCATAGTGCAGATTTTTATTTGCATTTGTGGTAGCTGTTATCTTCTGTTATTATTTTGCTTTACAGATCTGGTTCTTAAATACTCGTGCTCCCCACTGGGCAAACTATGCTGTGTCATTTCCTAATAAATACCTCAACAAATAACTCTCTCCCTCTTTCCTATTCCCTCCCTCCCTGCAATGAAGAAGATAATTTTGTGTAGGGATCTAAGATCAGTTTACCCTATAGCATTAATCTTCTAGCAGAGAGATACTATTTTATTTTTCCAGCATGCTGTAATCCACCCCAGTTTTTTATATATTTAAAGCGTATTAATTGTTAATGTTGCACTTCTTGAATTCTAATCATGACCAGCCTGCATGCAGGGCTCTGGTTTGGGGAGGATCATGACCCACTCCCCTGGGGATCACAAGTGGTACTTTCTGGAGGCAGCATGAGATGTATTATTTCTGGGGATTTTTGTCCTTGTGCTGCTACATCTGTTTGGAACTGGGACCTTGTGCACAGTCTGCATTGCGCGGTTGTGAAGCGTCTTGCCTCGCGCTAGCGCTGTGGATTGTTATTTGGAATGCACAGAGGAGTCATTCATCACTGCTTCTTCCCTTTGTATTTTTTTTAAACGGGACTGCAGACACTTGTGGGTATTTTTGCTATTTCTTTTCACCGATCTCAGGCGCTCCAAATGGTTGAGGTACTTTTGAACATTACTCTTTTCTTCTAGATTAACTGATTAACATATAGTATTTAAGTTGAAACATAAAACATATATTCCATTTAAGAAAAAATCCAGCCAACTCTTCCCTAATAATACAGCAATATTTTAACATGTATAATAAATGTAATGATATATATTGATTGTCATATCTGTTATAAAGTGGATGTTCAAAAAACTTTTAATCTGCATGTATAATTTTGACATACTATGTAGGGCAATGCCAGAAATGGTACAAGTCAGAAAAAGGGGGATTTTTGTTGTGTTTTAAGCTTTTAGACTTTGAACTCTCACTATGTCCTAGAAATAGAAGAAACAGGTGACAAGGGCATTTATTTCAGGGTTTTTTTCGATTTTGTCACAATTCATTGTAACAACAATGCATCATTAAATAATTCAGTAGATCATTCCAGATGAAGTGGTTTTACTTTCGTATTGTCACGTGGTACCCCTGTGGCAATGAAATACAGTATTTAGTGGCAGAAGATAAAAATTAAATTACTTCTCTGGAAAATATTTTACTAATGCCATTTACAAACTCATGCATTTGGTTTAAAATGAATGCAGCAAGAAACACATGTAGCCATTATCCAAAAAAACCCCATTGGTGTTTAATGTTAGGTAATGCATTTGGGGACTATCTTCTTAGGCAGATACAATGCAGTATGTTTTTCTTGAATTTGTTTTTTTGTGTGTGTACATATATGTGCAGAAAATCCTCAGTAGTGCAGGCTTCTCTGGAAGCTTAAAATTTGTACTTAGGGAAAATTAAAGTCTTTATCTTCATGTTTAGAAAGTCTGGAAGCAGGTAATTTCCTGTTCTAATTCTCTACTGGATCAGTTACTTCAGCTGTTCTCTGGTCTTTTTGCAAGTCAGCTTAGTACCAAGTGTGTCTTGTGTATCACCTGGGATTAAACAGCCAGGTTTGGTTTCTTCCGATAGCAATGTAAAGGAAAAAAAAGCAACACTGTGGTTGCAAAGCAAGCTTCAGAAAAATCTAACTTTATAAAAAATTATTTTCTTCTGAACTGGTTTAAAAACAAATTGGGGAAATGAGCACTTATCTTTTGTTGTAAATTGCCATTTTTTTCCCTCTCTTCAGAATCCATTACTTATCTTAGGTGAGGATGAGGGACCACACATACACAGATGCTCCTAGGATCATTTGAGTTGACAGGGGTCTCAGGTGTCATCTGGTTCAACATCCTGCTGAGAGCAGAATCAGTTGTGAGACCAGACCAGATATTCTACTTTTTCTTTAATTAGAAAATTTTGAGTATTTTTGCATCAGGAAATTAATTTTAATCAGTATTCATGTCAGATCAGGAAGAATGGCATGTTATGACTGAGGCCTTGACACAGTAGCAGTTCTGATCTCTGTTTTCTGAACATCCTGTGTCATTCCCCAGGTTCTGCAGTGTTAACAACAGAGTGCTCTGTGATCCTGAGCATATTCATGATCAACAGGAGTCCTGATATGTAGCAAAGATGTAATCACTTCTGAGTTCCTGAAAAGGTTCAGTCAAATTTAGGAGTAATATATTCAGATTTTTCCCTTATCTCACGTTTTTTACAGTGTTGAAATGTTTTCTGAAGTGTGCTAACTTTCCTGGTACAAACACTCCTTTCATGTTCCTCTGAACTTCAGCCTTCCCATGGGCTCTGTCACTCATCAGTTCTGCATGGAAATGCTTGGGGATTGCAACCTCTTTTCCCAGCAAGAGGTATTTGTAATGGAGCCTGCAAAGGACCTCCTTTCACAGAGAGATCTCCAGGAGAGAATATTTTCTACAAAAAAGTGCTAATATTTATCACTCAAAGGAAAGCATGTAGAAATAAATGACAGTGACTTGTCTGGGTGCAAAAGTCGCTTCTGTAATATGTCTGTTGGAACCGTGGGTGATAGGGGAGGGCTTTCATTTGCAATTCAGGTGTGGAAGGGGGCCCCTGCAGCCCAGAGGATGTGCAGGGTTGGGGAAAGAATTATTTAGTAACCTGGGGATGACAGCAACTATGAAAACTGCCTTTTCTTCATCAGCTTTGGCATGCTACCAATTCCCTAACCTATGTTAAATCTAATTATTGTTAGGGCTGGAATCTTATTTCTCCTGTTTATCTCAAAAAAAGAAAAGAAAACAGCTTTCTGCTGGAAATGTTATTTTTTTGATTTTTCTTCTGTACTCTTTATTGCCCTGAAAAGTTGTAAATTGCTTATTTTTTGTTCTCCAGATGGATCCTGTGCAAAAAGCAGTCATAAACCATACATTTGGAGTGTCCATTCCCCCAAAGAAGAAGCAAGTAATTTCCTGTAATGTCTGCCAGCTTCGTTTTAACTCTGATGTGAGTATTGCCTATTTTGCTTCCTTTTTTTTTTTTTTTCTTGTGCATTAGGTATAATTAATCTAAATCTCTTTTTCCCAAATAACTCGTTCCAATTCTACCTAAATTCTGCTCAGCCTGATGGGTTGGTATTTTGTCCTCTCAGAGGCAGAAGTCCATAGAGCATGAACTCTTCATTTTCTTGGATAGCTCTGGCATGATATCCAATGCCACGTCCATAGGTGAGATCCCATTTGACGGTACAATAGCCTTCAAGAGGTATTGCAAAAAGAAATGTTTGCCTGAGGGTTTCTTTTTTCACCAAAGGAGGTGAAGCAGAAAAGCTTCCCAGTGAGCTCTCCAGGTCATATTTACTTTTCTTCCAGAAGAAATAACTTTTTCTTGTTGTACATCCTTGCTGATAAGTCTTTCCATTTCTGAATCAAGTCACTCTTCCAATAACTTTCATTTGTAATAAATATAAACACTTAGTTCTAGATGTCATTTTGAGTAGGAGAAATTCAAAGAAACTGTTTCCTGGAGGTTAATTTAAAAAATCATTACAAAAGCGTACACTGGTATTTTTAAAATACATAACCATTTAATGTTTTCTCCTAAGTAGCTTGAAAATTAAAGAAATTGAAGGAAACTATACCTAAGGAAATTATGACCTTTGACAGTTAAGGAGTATGTATTTGTTCTTGGACACTGTTACTAGTGTCATTCAGTTGATAAAAAATAAACCCAAATTCCCAGATTTTTGTTTTTAATCTCAAGAATAAGAATAAATCACTAAGTGATGTGCTAATATTATATCTTTTTCTGTCATAATTTTGGTCTCAGAAACACTTTGCAAGCACCTCCTCAAAGCCTTTGAGTATTTTGTGCTCCTAGACATTTGCAGTAAACCCATTACCCTGGTTTTCTCTGCCTCTAACATTGCACTTTGAAAAGTGTCTGGTAAAGTGTTTTCCCCAGTTTGCCTTTCTTGTCTAGGCTGCTAAGGATTTTGAAGCAGTGCTATCTTAGCTTCAAATTGATTTCTAAATCTGTCATCATTTGACAAGCTTATTAAACTTCCTTTGAAGTGGCAATATCTGCTTAGTTAACTGATCTCAGAAGTCATTATTTTAAATTTAGTTTGCTTGTCTTTCTACTTTAAGATTTAAGGGGGAAAAAAAGTCTTTTCTGCTCTGATACTTGGTCCAGGTTAAATCAAGGAACCAATAATACAAGGAACCAATAATGTTTTTAAAACTTTCTTTGGCCTCATGGATTTTGCTTCTGAGGTGGATCCATCACCAGTGAGGCAGCTCAGGCTGTCCTCACTCTTCCCTCTCTTCCTGAGGTCAGGGCCCCTCTGATGATGGGTCCTGTCCCCAGAAGAGTCACTCACTTTGTGCTGACATTCAGGTGGACAAAGAGCACTTCAGGCAGATAAATTGAAACACAACTGAGTGGCTTGAAACAGACAGAAAAAGAGCTGAAATATGATATTATTTTGTACATCTGTAAACCAAGCAATTTTTCCTGTCTAGACTTACAAAGTAGAACAAAAAGTGCGTATCATATTCTGCTTTAAATAGGGGCTCACAAAAGCGTGGCGAATTATAGCCACACTTCTTCTGGGCCAGGTGTATTCAATAGAGTGGTGTGCTCTTCCTAAATTTGATAAATATATTCAGTTGTAGCTGCTAGAAAGTATCGTCATCCTTTTGAAATGAATGGTTGTAAGAAAGGATGAAGCACCGTGACTGGGATACTTTACATGCTGAAATGGAGCACCTTACTTTCTACAGCAGTTTAGTTTACCAGGACATCCTCAAAAACCACAGAAATTTGATTTTGGAAAGTGCTAAGGTTATAGCAGTATTATGAATACCAGAAGATATTTAAATATAGATCTAATTTCACAATTGTTTCACAACCTCAACATCCAGAAATATTTGAAGAATGAGTCTTCATAGTGTAGTACTTCTATTTTAAAAGCTTTCTAGCCTTTCATTGGGTTATTTAGCTTCTCGTGAGAAGCTGTACATAAGATTCCAAATTTTTCTTCAGGTTCAGTCATTTAACCTTAAGAATTATTTATCTGAGCATGTGCTGCATCTTTTTTTTTTTTTTTTTTCCTGAGAGTGAGATCCTATTTTCTTTGGATGTTATTCTCATCTATCTAAATACACATCCCCCCCATAATCTGCACTGTTACCATTTTGCTGAGGTAATGGTAGTGGGGTTTCAGCCAAGCTCTGCAGGCTCATAGTTCTTTCTTAGCTTGTTGGAACTCCAGTGCAGAAATAAAAATCTGGACTCTCTATGTATTTTTCTTTTCGGTCCCTTTGGACCAAAAATAACATGAAATTATGCTCAGGGCATGGAATAATCTTTACAATCCATCCTTTGTTTGCTGACTGGGGAAGAAGGGAGTCATATAGGTGTGAACCTTGTAACTGCTGAATCTTTCATGAAGTAAGTTCCACCATGTGACATGCTTTTGAGTAGCATCAAACTCTCTTAATCTACATTAAAAATTCAGTGTAGCACATTGCATGCAGAATGAGATTTGTAGTACAGTCGCTCCACACTTGCAGTTTCTTCTAGCTCTACAAGGCTGACATAGTTCTTGTGGTTGATAGGCATTCCATTCCTTCAAACTTTCTCTGACCTAAATTATGCAATGAAATGAAATGAAAATGGCAAAACTAAACTAGAAAGTGTCTTTTTTGGTTTTTATTTTTATTCTCCTAAATGAATTTCACTTGCATGTTGTCTGAGGATGCTTACCTCATTCTGGTGGTGTTTTATCAATTCCACAAGAAACACACAGACAGTGGGTATTCATCTGTGAGAAGAAAATTGGTTTCCTTGCCTCCAATCTTTTCCTTTTGCTGTGGACACTCACTGGTCTGAATCAATAGAACAAAAAACAAAAATCAGACTAGTCAATTTGTAGTTGTCAAACCTCCCACTAAATTAATACAGTGAATTGCAAAGATTTTGGGTTTCTTTTGCTTATGTGTCTGCATGTTTAGCTTTGGTGAGAGTGTTCTGTCATCAGATTCAGCGGCAGGGATCTGCAGCTAACTGCAGGAAAAGAAAGATCAGAGATTAAAGATTAAAGATTAAAATTTAAATATTTAAAAATATGTTGCCTTGAATATGGAATTCAGCATGTGTTGAAGTGATAGCTTCTGTATTTTCAAAAACAAAGTTCCTAGAATGATTTTTCTTCTTCCATATTATAATTTGAACAGTATTTTCTAGCTGAACTCTTAAGGATCTCCCAGTCTTCAATTTTTAGAAGTACAACATGAAGAAAAAAATTCTAAATTTTGTCTAGTCTTAACTTTTTATGTCTGTCCTCTTCCAAGAAAAGGAATGATAGTATTTGACTCAAAGACATTCACCGTCATACTCTGCCTGTCCTTTCTTAAATATTTTCAGCTGCATTTTGGTGAAATTCAAGGTTGTCTATTTCTGCTAATAAATTCTGGTACAGCTAGTTTGGACACCCCTTCCAATCTCTGTCAACACCAGGAGAAACTGTAGGACAGAAAGAGATGATCCAAAGTCTCGCAAAACAGAAAAATAAAATGTCATCTCTGAACTAACAGTAAACTAAAGTTTTCTTAATAGCCTGAACTTTGAAGTCCTTCAGGGGAATTATATCTGTAAAAGTAGTATCAACATTGCAGCAATGCTAACTGAGGTTGCTTCAACAACAGTTTTTGCATGATTTGCTTAAGATACGCTAGCTGGAACTCAGAGCGGGATTAGTTGCCTGAATCTAAGAGTCTTGCTGTTCAAATATCTGAGGTGTCTGGGACATCCACAACAGGCTGATTAACTGCCAAAGGACACCTGAGGACATGCCAACTTATATGGGATGCCTGCCTCTAGAACTGAACCCCCACTCATTCAGTTTGCCTTCTGGTTTACTTTTGCTTCTTCTTCTTTTAATTTTCTTTCTTTTTCTTTTATTTTGAAGAGGGGAGAGAGAGAAGCAGGATTCAGTGAGGAGAAAAAGCATAAAAATATGGGATCAGAGGAAGTGAAACGGACCAAAAATGTGAGGAGGGAATAGAGAAAAGGGCTCTTTCCTAAACTTGTTTTTAAAGGTGGTAGATACCAGGAGTCAAGTACAATTGAATTAGTTTAGAAATCTCATTTTAGGAAGAATTGTGTTATGAGGATTGATAGTTAATGAGGTTGATTAAACAGTAATCACATAACAATGAGATACTTATTCTAGTCTTCATAAACTTCATTATGCTATACAGAGGAACATACTCTTTTTGAAAATAGTTTAAAAAAAGAAAAAAGCAATATTATCCATTAACAGTTGCAATTGGATGTGCTTCAGTGTTTTGGAATAAACACAGGTTATTTTCCATCTTGGCATCAAATTATCTGTAAACACCATGTTACTTTTTAATTTCTTCATGGTGATGACACAGCATGTGCTCCAGTGCAGCAATGACTAATGTCAGTGTGTGTCAGTGAAGTTCAAGCTACGGTCTTGTGTTAGAATCCAGCTCAGAAAAAAATGAGAAATACTCAGTTATATTTACTACCATGAGAGACTAGGCAGTAGAAGAGGAAGAATCCTCTCCATGGAACAGACTGTGATTGTGAGTCAGATTTTACGGTACGTGTATTCCACCAAGAGGAAGCAAGATATGCTGTGAAAGATCTAGCTTAACCTTTGAAGAAATACTTTTTTTTTTAAGTATTTTTAAGAATTCTTTTAAGAATTCTTAAGAATTCTTTTAAGAATTCTAGGATTATTTACATAGGTTTATATGGTGTTAATAATTATATATACTACAGACAATCTAGCAAAACCAAAAATCATCTTGAGTGAGTGTCCTGGTTCTGCCCTGGTCAGGGCTAATTTTTTGCAGTAGCTGGGAGAGGCATGGCCAGAGTGCGGAGACTGTTCTACACCATCTCACATCCTTGCTAGGAGCAGACAAAAGGGACTTTCTTTAAGAAGGGGTTCCTTTCACTCACATAAATGTGGCAGATGGAGTGGTCCCATATTATTTATTGTTGGGAGCTTCTTTTTCTTATACCTTTTGTTATTAATATTCTTGCTCTTACTGCTCATCTTCTTATCTCATTGCTGTTTGCATTAAATCGTTCTTATATCAACCTGGGATCTTTTCCTTTTGTGCCTCCATTTGGAGGGGGGAAGGGAAGTTACACATGATTGTAGCTGGAGTGCTAAATTGGGGAATACCATTCCTAAACCACGACAGTGAGTTTACTGAATCCATATGATACCGGGAAGAGGGCCCAGTAGCAAGACGGCAAGGGGGAAAATGGCTCTTTTTTATCCCATATAGACTCCTTCTCTGCCTACCCCTGGCTCGGTCTTTCTCATTCCTTCTGGCCACCAGATGAATCTGCAGCATTTTCCTCAACTGGTGTGTGGCAGCATTTTTACTCAACTGGTGTGTGGCAGCATTTTCCTCAACTGGTGTGTGGAGCTTTGGCCCCAAGATGTCTGTTCTGATATGGCATCTGACACTGTAGCTTGCAGCCATAAGGGAGAAGTGGGTTGCAGTTGGAAGGATATTTGTTTGGTTTCTGCAGAATTGCTCTTTTCTCCTTATCTGAATCATTGCCTTGTGTTCAAGTAGTTTGTCTGCTCTTCTCCCTCATTATTTTTATTTTATTGTTTAGTCTTGAGGTTGTTGGGATTGTTTAGCCTGGAGAAAAGGAGGCTCAAGGGTTACCTTATCACTTTCTATGCCTACCTGAAAGAAGGTTATAACAAAGTGGGTGTCAGCCTCTTCTCCAGGAAACAGTGATAGGATGAAAAAAAAAATGCTTCAAGTTGGACCAGGGGAGGCTTAGATTGGATATTAGGAGAAATTTCTTCCCCAAAAGGAAGTTGTCAAACATTGGAACAGATTGTCCAGGGAAGTGGTGGAGTCACCATCCCATGGAGGTATTTAAAAGATGTGTAGGGACACATTTTAGTGGTGAACATGGCAGTGCTGAGTTAACATTTGAACTTGCTCTTAAAGGCCCTTTCCAACCCAAAGGATTCTGTGATAGCCCACAGAGTTTTAGGAGCTTAGGCACTATACAATAATGCCGGTATTAATTTAATCCCTTTTTCCAGCACCCAGGCTTCTCTATAGTCCAAACTTGCAAATACATGAAGCCAGCAGTCAACATGTTATTGTTCTGATTTGTGTTTGGTGGTGTCCTTTTTGTAAAAAGATTTCGTCATCTGTTGATTGTGCCTAAAATAAGTTTCTGCTTCCCTCTGCACACTTCCTGTTTCTTACAGAAATGTCTTTGGCTGTGGTACAGCCTGGTAGGCACCATCTTGTTCATAGGGTATAATTGGATTGAAAATAGACTTGTGTTTTCACAGTGTGTTGCTGTGTGGGTAATGACTGCAAGTCAGCCCTGATTTTTGGTGTCACCTCAAAAATCAGGAGGAGACAAAAAATCAGGAGGAAACAACTTGTAGGCAAATCAGAAAAGTAGAGACAACAATTTGTCATTAAGAGACAATTATTGTTGAATGTATTTAAAGCTAATAAAGATGATGTAATAATAGCGCTCATCTTTTTAAAAAGCCAGAAGGCAAATTTTTTGAAGTTTAAGCAAGTATTAACATAAGTCGACTTTGCAGATTTAAATCAATCATTCATGCTGTCAGAAGGATAATAAACAAAATAATCAATAGCATCACATAAAAATGTACAGAACTGTCATTGTCTTCTGTCAAACATTTTACATTTTTCTTATTTATAGGACTATATTGATTCTTTGGGTATGGAGGGTAGTGAAGCAGATAGGAGGTAATTAAAAGCATAAATCTCAGGAACTTGTGAAGGTAATTTTCTGTTTTGTAGACAGAACTGACAAAATGATGAAAGCTGTTAGCTCCAACATGACAGAAATACCGCATGATTATAGGGTACAGGGTTATAACATGATGGAAGTTCTGTTCAAATAACAGCTATTTAATGGAGCTTTTAACTAAGTTTGGTAAGGTATTTAAAATACAAGTTGATTTCTTATGACATGGCTGATATTCACAGCTCCTTGGTTTTTCTATGTTCTTTTCAATAATAATCTACCTTACTATTTTGAGCAATTGGGTTTTAGAAATCCGTAAGGATGGAATTGAAAAACTAACGCATAGCTTTGGTGTTAAAAATGTATGAACATGCCAGGTTTGCAGATTTCTTCAATTACATTTATTATTAATAAAAAATGAGATATACTATATTTTTCAACACTACTTCCTAATTTATAATGTAATTTTTATTAGAGTTATGATTCTAGTCTAAATTCTTCATCATTTATATACTCAAATAAATATGTCTACTCTTACAGAATGGTTCTAACAGATAAACTAAGTGATCAAACATTTTGTAGACATCTTACTATTAAGAGAGCTTTCTAGTTTAGGATCTGCTGTGAATTAAAATAACAAGAGGTTACAAACATAAATGCCTCTTCTCCTGTCTTGCACAGTTAGTTTCCTTCTCTAGCAGGACCACTGCCATTGTAATCAACTTGATGTATAAAACTGGGCAGGAACACAGGTGTTGAGAGGTGTTCTTTCTCCAATATAAGTTATGACTATATTTAGGACTTGTTTAATTTTTTTAGCTTGAATTTATGTAAAAATTTTTTATGATATGCAAGAAAAAATTCATCTTTGTAAGTACTCCATAACAGAATGGAAGTTTTCAGGATTATTATGTGTCTGTTCAGTCTTTCAGTTTTTTCATTTTCCGTGGTTGAACTGTTACTGGCAGAGGCTTTTGTGGTATTTTCAACAAAATATTTTTCATTAGAGATTACCAATTATATCAACACCAAATGAACACAGGATTTGAAATAGAATCATTGAGGGTGGAAAAGACCTCTCAGATAATCAAGTCCAGCCACCACCATGTTCACCACTAAACCATATCCCCAAGTGCCACACCCAGATGGTTTCTGAACGGTGTCAGGGATAGTGACTCCACCACTTCGCTGGGCAGCCTGTTAGGGTTACAATTGCTGTTGAGAGTATTTCCCATCCAGGGTGGAATTCCTGCTTTAAGAAGGTGTAGTAGCAAGCAAGAAGAAATAGGAGCTGTGAGCCACCATGTTCAGTTCCACTTAGTTGTAGCACTCACCTAATATTGTACAGCTCAAGGCATGAACCTGCATTTCCCACATGGATGCTTCAGTCTCCCTTTATTTCTGCATTTCTCCTTCTTTCTGTCCATGCAGATCTACATCTATTTAATTTTATATGTTAATTGCCACACTGTGGTAGCAGATTCAAGCATTCAGCTAAAGAGTTTATGGTACAATTGTCTTATTTCCATGAAGACCTAATGAAGGGCTACTTCAGCTGATCTTGAATAAACCTGTAAAAAATCTTGATCTCACACATATACGCACTCAACCTTTAGACTAACTCAAGCCTTTCATCAGGTTAATGTTTCTTTGTGTAGCAATAAATTCAGTTAATTAGTCGTTCATATCGCAAGTAGATTCTAAGACTCAGTCACTTGTGAACTGTCAAAATGAATCATGTGGATTTCAAATACACTGTCAGTCATTGCTCCTGATTGGGAATATTCTGTTATTCTTTGTACTACACTCTTGCCTGTAGTTCAGAGTTTTCTTAAAAGTAATACTGCTATCAGTGAATCCATATGATCTACGTGTTTCCTGGTTATCTGGATCTTTTGATATATGCAGATTTATAAACATTTTTTAACTTTCTACAGAGTAAAGCTACTGAGGTTGTTTTAAGCACTACAATATGCTTATGTCGTTCACATTTATTTTCAAAAGCATGTAGAAGATAATTTAAATCATTGATGTTTTAGTAAATGCAGTCTAGTGTATAGACTATATATAAGGCTATTGTATATGGTGAGTAAATTTTAAGGTGTATAAATTAGAAAAATTATGGGGGAAAATTACATAATTATTTGTGTGTCAGTTGTATTCTTAATTATTTGCAACTTAATTTAAAATACAGCTATTCACTAAGCCATGGTCTTACAAATATGTAGACATACTTTTTAAAAAATATGCATCCCATTTATAAAATATGCATCCCATTGATCAAAAAGTAATGCCAGACAAATGCCTAAACACTTTTTTGGAATTTGGCCTGTCAGTACAAAGGTATTTTTTGCATTCTGATTCATAGTGTCACATTTATGGCAGCTTAAAGCTTTTCCTGTTCATTAAACCTTCCTAGCCAGTTCTTGATGACCTTCTGTACTGTCTAGTAAGTAGGCAGCTTCTTTTTTAAAACGTTGCTATGTATATATATCAAGTTAATAGATCACAGTCAGTTGTAGATTAAATTCAAAATTAAACTTTCCTTTCAGTTAAGGAGTTCTTTCATAGAAATATTTTCTTATTCCACTTTCTCAAAAAGTGTCCTCCTAACCTATTATGCATTTAATTTAAAAATTGTAATAATGATAATTCAATGGTGAGGTTTAATACCGACTATGTAAGCAATAGATGTAACTTAATCTTTTTGAAATGAAAAATAAATATTTAAATAATATCGAATTGTGGCACAGATAAATTGTTTTACTGTAGAATGAATTAATCCCTACAGTAAATGCAGCTGTATACACTGGAATTAAGTATTTTGCAAGTAAAATCATTATAGTACATGAGTATAGAAAGATATTTTGAGGTAACAGATTTTCATTTCAGTTTTTCCTAATTTTTTTTCTTAAATATTGTTTTGCTGACAAAGAATTTGCATGAATTAGTTGTACTTAATGATGATCAAAAAGTACCTTCAGTATCCATTTAAAATATTGTATCCCAAAGATATTTACTCTTAACTTTGTATTTTAGTGGAGGTTTATATTAAAATTGGTAATGTATCTTTCTTTTATGCACATGACTTTTGTGACATGTGTACACAAATTCCTCTGGATTACGAGAGCAAATGAAAATAAATTTTCAGCTTCTTGCCTTAACTAAAAATGAAAATTGTATATGTCATGGCTTATTTTAAAAATAAGTCTAGTATTTCAATGATACAATGATACAAAGCTCATAATCTCTGTTCTACTGCTGTATTTGTCATAAGCAAGTTTTAAGTGAGACTTGGAACAAATATGTTCACCTCTAATATGGTGCTTTTGCAAGTATTTTATGAAATTAGTTATTAATGATCAGGAAATTAATAATCACAATAATTGGTATCAGTAATAATCAGAACTTGAGTTCTAGTTTCAGATTGCCTCAGCTGCCCTTTTTTCTTTTGCTTGCTGTGACTCCAGAAAACTCCAAAGGTTTACATAACATGGTGATACAGCATTTTGGTTACCAAAATGCAGCTGAATCAAATTATTTATCCCACAGTGCATAAAAAGCAAACTCTGAACTTCAAGTGTATCTGAAAGGACTAGAAAAGAGTGCTTATGTGGTTAGGAGAGGCTGCTTCAGTACTTTAAGGAATGCTCCTTTAACTTCATGCTTGGAAAGAGTATCTGTGTTTCTATTCACGGAACAGAGATGAGTTGAAAAAGCCTAAAATCCAAGGTTTAACAATATCCAGCCCCTGGAACTGAAACTTGACAAAGCCAATGTAGAAACAAATAGTATGTACTTAACTGACAAAGCGAGGCGCTGAAACAATTTTTTAAAGGTAGATTTTTGCATCCCTGAAGTACTTTGAAATCCCACCTGGAGAATCCCCCAGCCCCCAGAGGAATATGGTCTAGTTTGAACATTATTGAAGAAGGATGGCATTTCCAAACCCCTGCTTAGATTGGTCACAGCAATACTTTTTGGTGTTTTAGTGAACAACTATTAATTTGATAGATTATGATAATTAGAAAGCTTAAAAATGAGTCCATTCACCATGTTTCCATGAAGCTTTGCTTGTTATTATGGAAATCTTAATTTTAATCCTGCCTGGGCTTGTTTGTTCTCAACAGGTCTCATGTACACTATATGAGGATTGAATGAAGGGAATCAAAGACTGTAGTAGGTTATTACTGATATTGCAGGCATTATTATTGCAAATATCAGCAGAAAGGCTTATTATCAAGCAATTGACTTACTAAGTCTTTCTCTTGAGTGCATTTATGTCTCTTATGTCATAGCTTTGGCCTCAGGCAGCATATGATCCTATCAACAGCACACATATGCGCAGAGCATAGAGTTCAAATATTTAAAGGGACATCATCAACTTGAGGATGCTTGAGTGGACAGTCTTGTACTTTCTATTATTAAAAGTTACAAGTATTGGAATGGGAAGGGTATATATTCACCCCAATTTCTAGCTCCACTTTCTGTACACTGCAATGTGTGAATTGTTTATTGAATTTTGTTGGTGGAAAACACCTGTTCTGGTGCATCATGTCACAACTGCAAAGTTTAAGGGAAATGGATAAAACCCAGCAAAGGTGGAGAGAGACAGGGCGGGACTCCTGTGCCTCATAAGGCACGTTGGTGTAGCAGGGCACAAACAGGACTGTGCTCCTCTGCCCGCATTCAGAACCAGAGAGATCCAACCCAGAAGTTGACAAGTGTCCCTTTAAGTAGTGCACATAGTACTAGCAGTATAGCTGGTTAGTTGTTTCTTTATAATCTTCTAAATTGTGTTTGTATGCGTGTTAATATTTCAAAGGTTTTAAAATCAAGAAATATTTTAATAGCAATTAATGAGTAAACTCTTTGCTGTTTTTATAATAAAGTTTTTAAAAGACATCTCACTTTCAGAGGAATTCAAAATAAAGCTAATCTAGCAGCCTTTCTTACTGAATGCTTGCTTACTAAAATAGCCTATGAAAGGAAAGATGCACCTACAACAACATACACTGTCCTTCTGAGGTGGAAAGCACTGTGTTTCATGGGCTGTATAATCACTTAACAAGTTCTGGTGTGTAAGAACTTCACTGCTTTATTTTAGCAACAATTCTCCATCCGTTTAAGGTGCCAGTAACTTGTGTGAGGACTCCAACATGCTCTCTGCTCTCTTGCCCACTCCAGCTCTTTCTATTCTGCACTTCTACTCTACCATATGATAAAGCTCTTATTACATGCTGTCCCAAGGTGACTGTATTGTAATGCCCATTCCTGCTCATCTTAAAACAATTTTCCTCATTATGGCAGCACTCTTTATGGAGTTCAAGCATCTAAGATATTATAGTTGCTCTTTAATAAAAAGCATGGGACTTATTTCATGGCTCGCTTCATTTAACACAGCGAACTAAATAAAACAGTCGATAATGGATTGACAAGAGAGAATGAATGTGGTTTTGCATGAGCACAGTGAAAGTTTACTTGCACTGATGTTTTTATATGCCAGGTGCCAAGATGTGCCTAGAAAAAGCATGCTTTCTTTGAGTGTTTTAATTTGAAGTAAACAACAGTATTAACTTATTTGGTTAATATGTAACCTTCAATAGAGGCACCTAGTGGTATGCCTGAAATAAAGTTTTGAAATTGTGTTCGGAAATATTAATAACACAAAGCTATTGCTATTGCTAAAGCTATTTTTCAATGTAATGAAAACAGACTGTTTTGGATAGGACCATTTTCTTGCCCCTTATTTGGTAAATTAATTTATTAAGAAGTCAAGAAAAACACTTAAATTCATTAGGTGAAATTTCCAAGCTTTGGAGTTTGTATTAAGTATGTAGTTCCTTAGTTTTGCTTCTAACAAAGTGGCCTGATTTGTCCAGGCATCTGATTATCTAGAGTCAGGAACAATGAAGGGGACTCAATATCACTGAAAAAAATGGGCAGATATTTATGTGTCTAGCTTTAGCTGTGCAACTTCAAAAACACTGACCTAGTTTCTGAAGATAGTTTTAAGGCAAAGGTGAGGTAAACATCTCAGTACATATTTCTACTGTACTGTTTGGGCAGACTAAGACAAAATAAAAAATAATAATTTTAAAAAGCTCATCTTCTCCCTGTCCTTCAGGTTCCAATTTTCTTAGTATTTAAAAAATAATATTCAAGGCAATTTATAAAGCAATCAAGACTGGCAAGTATTTATTTTTCTATGTTGTACTTGGGTGTACTGAAGTTTATAGGTATGGTGTTTCCTCATTTTAACCCTTATTTTTTGATGTAATAGTGAAGTAATACTTTTTCAATTTTCAATTGTCTCAGTTGCTGTTAGTATGAAGGTGATGTATTTTTTGACATCTGTACTAGTTTAAACAGAAGGAAAAATTGATTATTTAATCATGTTTCAGCACAGTACATCTTTCTTACTGCAAGCAATAAAGACTAGGGAACACCATATGAAAATTGAGTAGCATCTTTCTGAATTGGATGTGTTTACATGTGTATAGTCCTTTAAATCTTTAAGCACCACAGAAGTAAAGAATTACATTAGGAGTGACAGAGCTTTATGTAATCTTGAAGCCTCTTTTTCTAAGTTACTGAAAACATGCAATAGTCATTACAGTCCTGGCATTTGAATATATAAGAACCTACATCCATGAGAGGTGTTAGTATAAAGCTAATAAAAATTTTTAGGTGGAATAATACGGTGCCTACTATTGAAAGTGTCACTTTTCTGCCTTGTCATCCATTGTATTATATACAAGTGCAAAAAAAAGTGAGCCTGATTTGTTCTCCTTTGTAGAGCCAGGCCGAGGCCCACT
The DNA here is from genome assembly GCA_013398275.1 of Promerops cafer. NCBI lineage: Eukaryota > Metazoa > Chordata > Aves > Passeriformes > Nectariniidae > Promerops > Promerops cafer. Next base: position 2,565,077 of record VZSE01009823.1, on the reverse strand, counting down.
ACAAAGGGAGTAAACATGCCAAGAAGGTCAAAGCACTAGAGGCAACGAAAAACAAACCCAAAGCTGGTTCTTCCAAGGACAGCGGAAAGGTTAACACGGGCTGCTCCGCCACGCCAGTCACAGCCAACATCTCTGACAAATCAGGTCAATGAAAACTTTTTGTTCTATACATCCTTTACTTTCTTCTTTTTTTTGTGTTTGTAGGAGAGAATTTGATTGCGTGACAGTGATCCATAACTTGTCTTTTCTAAACTATTTACTATGCTTTCTTGTACAGAATTGATTTGTTTTGATACTCTCAAGTTGCTATTTCACGTCTGTGAAACAACTGGTGTCCCTGAAGGCTAGTGTATTTTTTTAAAACCTATGAAATTTACTATTAAAAAGTATGGATGTTCTTATGGCAATAGTGGATGGATGTGGGTGGAGGGTGAATTCTGAGGTTATATACTTAGCTGAAGCAGAAGAAACCTTTGTAATAAATTTTTCCTTTCTGAATAAGATGATGTTGCTCTAATAGGAAAACACACCTACAGAAATGTGAAGCCTCGTGGCCTGGGTATTTCCTGACTTGTACAGCTCATTAGCGCTTCAACATCACTTCTTTTTTTTTTATTTTTTTTATTTTTTTTTACCCTTGAGATGAGTAATCTGAGGAAGGTCAGCAACACTAATAGCAGTGGAATTGCTTGAGTTTCTGCTCTGTCAGTGTTGTATTACTGAATGAAACAGGAGACTTTAATGAACTTGCTGACAGTGTTATGCAGGAGAAGGCCCCTACTGTGGATTACCCAGCTGTCAGTCCAGTAGACTACTGCTGATAAATTTCCTTCTGCCTAGGGAGCCATTTATTGTCCTCTTCACCAGAGCTGATCTTGACTTAGGTGCCATGAGGTGAATAACAGTTTTTTGACACGTGCATTAAAAATAACAAAAAAAAGTCCAACTCAAAAAAAGTGTCAGTGACTATTTGTCATCCTGCTGTTTTTACAGCAGCTTCAAAAGTATCTGTGGGTCCTTAACAATGACAGTGGGTGCCAAATTTTGGGTTGATTTACCTAGCAAATCACTTTTTAGTTTTGAGAGAGATGAGCTAAGTCCAAGTAGCATCTTCAGGTAAACAAGACATGCTACTATAACACAGTAGCAATTTGCCATTGATCAAAATATAAGGTGGACTATTGAACAGAAAGAGATTTAAAATATTTTATAAATATTTTACTCTCTAAAATATCAAAAATAGCTTTGTTTAAGATAGCTCACTTCTCCAGGTGTACATGGTGAGAACTCAGACAACTGCCGAAGTAAAATATCAAATAAGACTTTAGAGGATTTAACATGTTAAGAATTCATCTGTGGTAATACAATTTTATAACGCCCTCCCTCTCCAATGCCAAACATCGAGGTCCAGATAGCAAAAATTTTGTCATCTTTTTCAAACTCCGTATTTCTCTTCCAGAAACCATCTGGAGCTGTTTCGTGTTTCCTTTGCCAGACTATGAGGTCTGAATTGAATTAATTCTTTTCTTTCCTCTTCAATGTATCTAAAATCTACATTCAGTTTTTGATAAAATAATAAAACCAGTCAAAAGGGAAACCTGCCCTTGATATTTTTTTTAATTGCTTTGCTTTGACAGTGTGTTGTTATGCTATTAACTGCTCTCTACAAATTAGACAGATTACCATCTGTGTCTGTTGGATTACAGCACTGCAACTGTTTCTACATTAAAAATAAATCCCAGTGGCAATTTAGTTAAACACTTTCTTCCCATCAGGAGAACAGCAGGGTTCTCTGGGGAGAGTAGGCTCCTCAGAGCCTCTTACTGCTGTACAGGAGACAGAGGATGGGATGTTTGGGAAGAAAAAACCTGTACTTGGAGCAAATTTTCTGTATTTGTAGGGAAAGCTGGTCACAAAGATGGCGAACAACTTGAAGATCAGAGGTTTTACCAGACTTGAAAGAAATCATAGTTTTGTTCAGCTACAGTTTCCCTTACAGATACTAGTGCCCATCTATTCTTTGACATGTATTTATCTCCTTAACATAATTCTTATTGCAACTAAAGCAGTCACTAAGTTGCCATTGTGTTTTGGGATTTTTTTGGGGTTGGTGGGTTTTGGTTTGGTTTTTTTTGGGGGGCGGTTGTTTGGTTTGGCTTTTTGCTTTTTTAGTTATACCATTTTTTCTGAATCTTTTAACACAGCTTTCATTCTCTGAGAAATGTGCTAGTACTAGATATTAACTTTCTTGGAATATTTTCATTTTCCTTACAATATCTCTAATACTGAGAATTTCAGTTCATGTGTGTATTTATGTTCTTCTTTTTATCCTGATTTCCAGAGGAATTGAGACTTATGGCCGTATCATCTATTCCTATATTTGTTATTTTCTGGCTGTGTCTTCACAATTTTGACTATATTGCCTAATGTGCAAAAACAAAAAAAAACCAAACAAACAAACAAAAAGAGATGTAGAGATTTTAATTGTATAAATCCTATAAATAAGTCCTATAAATCCTATAGGTTTGATGAAAATTGGCATCTATGTAGAAGTCCTAACTTATGGTCTATCCTGAAAGATGCTGACACATGAGCTCTGTTTTGCTTAACCTCCTGACTGAGGGGACTCTGCCTTCAGGATAGGACAGATGAAAGTGTGTATGTGTGCTGTAGGTCTGAAAAAATTGCTTTAGAAGTACATAAACTAAATGAAATCAAGAAAGAGAATTAAATTCCACCACTTGGGAAGCTGTTGTTTAGCCACTGTACTTTGGAGAGTTTCTGAGAAATGTTCATCAGGTAATAAATAATTTCTGGTGTCCTTTTCTAGTGTGTGGAAGAGTAGAAAGAGAAGCTAAACAGAGAAGACAGTTATAAGTTCTTGTGATCTTTTTTTATCTGCTGTACTTCCATGGGTATTAGTGCAGAAAGGGCAGGGAGCATTACAGTAAACTGATAATCTGTGATTATTCTCTTATGTAGGTCTGCTAATAAAGGGGCATAACAGGCATGAGTAGCACCCTTTCTCATATTGCTGTCATTTTGAATGAGATAATGATGAATGGAGTTCTCCAGACAGAACAGTTGTTAAATATTGAACTAAAATGTCAGGTTAAGTTTGCTACAGAGCTATGTGTTCTTTGAGTCAGACATAGCATGAAGTCCAAACTCTTAGTTGTCAGAAGTCACCACTACAGTACTAATAGGAAAAATAATTTCAATTGTAGCTCAGCTAGTGATGAATCTATCAAAGGCAAAACACAAATTCATCCAGTCCTTATTTTTTAAAACATATGATGCAGTGGTCTCTCTACAGCTGTTCCTTTCAGTTTGAGAAATGTGGCTGCTGGTAGAGCTACAAAAGTTAAATTAATCTTTAATGTTTTTTGGGATATTTCCAGAAGAACGTGGGCTCCTGTAGACAAAAGTGGCCTCAGCCAAACAGAAAGGCATGAGTGTGGTCTGAGCATGACAATGCCCACATTGTGAGAGCGAGTCCCTGCTATTGTTGATAATTCAGGGTGACTTGGAAATGGCATTTGTAAATTGATCATCAGCAAACATATAATGATAAAGCCATAATGCAGGAAGTGAGTATCAGTGGGTTTAACTGAACAAGTTTGCGCTCTTTGTTAGGCCACCGTGTGATCTCATTGTCCAAGCTCACAACTCCTTGCTGTTCAGAAAATAATTATTTATTGGTATTTGTAAATACCACCACCCTTCCCCATTCACTCTGCAGAAAGGAAAAGATTGCCACAGATTTTGTGACAAAGTTGTTGCTCTCCTACTGTATCTGGGCCATCTCTGCTTGTCCCGATAGCTATTTGCAGATTTGGAGGTGGCCCTAGGGGATGTATCCATAACCTCTCTCCCACACAGTTTCCCAAACCACACAGGAAAAGTCCAGTAATGGCTCTATAACAGTTTTATATGCTAGAAAATCACTGCTGTGACCCTGCAAGCTTTTTTTGTAGCTGCTTTGAGATGTGGTTACAGAACAGCTGTGTTAATAGCACTGGGAGCTGCTCTTGCTGTGGAGGGTTGACCCTGGCTGGATACCAGGTGCCCATCAAAGCCACTCTACCACTCCCACCCTCAGCTGGGCAGGGGAGAGAAAGTATAGCAAAAAGCTTGTGAGTCAAGTTCTGTCAAACATAAGGGAAACTTCTGACAGCTTCTCACAGAAGCCACCTCTGTAGCCCTCCCACTACCAAAGCCTAGCCATGCAAACTCAGTATAGTGGCAAAGATTCCCTTCCCTCCCAGGGGAAGCCCAGGGTTTTCCAGATGGCTACACAGAAGGATACATACATGCATGGCATTGCTTTAGGAAAGGGCAAGGGTAATAACCAGTACAAAACATAGTTTAGAATATTTGAAGTGTGGTTTAAATATAGCTCTGAGAATGCAATAGAAGATGGTGTCTGTGACCCCAGGTCAGCATAGTCTAGATGCTTACAGTGATGAATCCTTCAGGAATGCATATGATAATGACTGGATTGAAATGTAACTGTTTACTTATCAAGCAAAGAGGAATTCTTTGATCCTACTTCTAAATCAAAATAAGTAGTTCAAAATGAGGCATACAAATGATGTGGTATCAACTTTTTGCATTTTCCTTTGATATGAAAATTGGAAAGTGAATGCAACTGTTTTAAACTACTCAAGAGTCAAAATCATGTTTCAGATTTTAAAAGATAATAATTTTTGGCTTTTGATCATTCACTGTATGCTCTGTTGGCCTCGTGCCCACTTGTGAAATTATAGGTATGGGTATTTCAGGTTCAGTCTTCATTGCAGCAAGAGCAGAAGACTCTGCTACTTGGGAATTAGTAGATAGAGATAAACCCTTTGGATGTTCTATGAAACCACATTTTGTTCAGCTGGTACAGGAACAGAGTAAGTTACACACCAAACTAGGCCAAATGCTAGAACCTGTTTCAAATTGTGACCCTTTGTACTACGGCTTTGTTCTGGGGCACTGTCTCAGGGCAGCTCAACAGGCAGTGCCCAGGATCACAGTGATGACATTCCAGCATATGAGCAGTCCTCAGCTGATCTGCTGTGCATGGCAAGAATGGTGGGGAAGGGCTGTGACTGCAAAGTTTTTTGCCAGCTTCTTGATCCTAAGTGAGTCCTGTAAGAGTTATTCCAGTTGTTACAGCTGCATAACTCAAAATAGCTGGTGGTTATTCTGAGGAACATTGTCATGCCGGAGTGTGGCACAGTGTCTGACACTGAGCAAATTAGATCACGTTTGGAAAATAACCTGGACCTGTTGATGGACCTATTAAATGACTTGATGTTGTGTAGACATATGGTAATTAGTTGTCCCATTAGACAGGATTGGCAACTCCAAGCTTTATCAGACTTAGAAAAGTTGATCTTGTGGTCTTGTCTGTGGGTTTAGTTCATCAAGGGCAATCTCCGGATGCTTTCACAACAAAACTGACTGTTTCTTCCTTTTATTCCTAAAGCAGCATGCAACACATTGAATCACATTTACTCAGGAAGCTTATGATGGGTTGGATTTCTCCAGTGCTGTGTGAGGTGAAATGTCCCAATGGTTGGCTCAGTTTGTATTTCACGTGTCCACCATCAGGACACTCCCTTACCCACCTTGCTCTCATTGCTTATTTTAAAAGTCCTTCTGCCAGTGCTTAAATTCTAAACTTTTACATATGCAACTCTTAACTTGAACTAATGCAAAAAATGATACCAGATCTCCTAGCAAAATCACTTTTTACCTTAACATTTGTTTCCATTTATCACCTTGTTTTCCACACATTTTAAAGGAATGGCTTGTTTACATAGCTCATATAAAGTGTTTCTTATATGATCCTGCAGAAGTAGCTAGGAGCCAGAGACATACAGCCTCTCCAGCTGAACTGTGGTATATCTGTCCTGGGAAATTCGAGGTTATTTGTCACACAGATACCATTATAAGACCCTCAAAGCTACAGTGTTTCTAATTATCCTTAATCTTATAATTTTATGTAATGTACCAAAGTCCTCTATACCTCGAAACAGGTTGTGACAAAATTGAATTTTGAGGGTGGGGTAGGGATAGGGAGAGGCTCTAAGAGGGGAGCAGGACAAGGATGTGTTTGGCTTGGTGTCCCCCAGAGTGTCACTGTGCCCTGTTTAGAGGTTCTGCCTTATGCCCTTCAAAGATGCTTGTGCTTATGTCTGGCCTCCTTCAAAAGCTACTTATGAGCCTCATCAGTTCTTCACATTTATGCTGACATAAAGAATTCTGCTGAAACTATATTCCATAAAATAACCATGCATCTGTGTTTATGTGGATTCAGATAGTGCCTGCTAAGCACGGGCATATTTCTGTTAGATAAGGGTATTAGTTTACGGTCAACTAAGTAGTAAATTCAATCTGATTCAGCCACTAAGGAGAGTCATTTCAAGGGCATTTTCCCATTACATCCTCTGAGGGTGGTCAGCTTTGTTCCTTTCTGATTCAGTGTTTCACAGCCATATGAAGATCCTTCCATATTGCCATCTGTTGAAACTCTACCCCCAAAACAGAGGTAATAGCACAGTACAGAATTTTCTGCTTGACCACAGTACTTTTACAATTGATAATATACAGTATGATTAATAAACACTCATAAATTCATCACAGTTACCCTGTTGCAAGTACCATATGTGTACTTACATCCATGGCACATGCAATGCCTGTATTTGATTTACTAGTAAATAGCTTCTGGGCATTTTCTGGCAGGTAGTTTCAGCAGCTCTTTCAGGAAGTTACTGTTTGGTTTATGCTCTTAGGATGAAAGGTGAGCCAAAATTAAAAATAGCAAGTCAAAGTCTGTTAACAGGAAATCATTGTAATAGGTTGGGATCTTTAAACACTTTCTTCCCTGCCAGCCTTGCTGTTCATACTTTTTAAAAGTGGATATTCAAACTCATCTTTCTGTGTGTGTCTAAATCTGAATGGAAAACCAGTCCTACTGTGCATTTTGCTGTTGATAAGCTCCTGGGAGTTCCTGGGAAATCTTTGGTCTGTGTATAATGCTAGCACATTTCAAATTCTCCACCTCTACTGAAAACTGATTATAGGTGCCATTAACTGAAAAGCAAGTTTTGCAGCTGACACACAGACATTGATGAGCTGTTGCAATTCTTGTTCAAACTGGAAAAGGCCAAACTTCTCTCTCCAGTTATTGTAGCAATCAGAAATATATGCAACCAGGATTTTCTTTGGAAGGAATTATAAGGTTTTGCTTTTCCTGCAGTAAAATAAGCGTAAGTTTTGGATCAAAAATATATTGTAAGATGAAATAAGACTCATTTGGATGTTCTGCTCTGTTCCTGAGCACTCATGTCCTGTAGCATTAAAACTGTATACCTCTAGTAATTCTACCTACTCAAGTTCTAAAAATGTGAATTTCAAAGCAATTTTTTTGCCAGCATTCTTAAAATGATACAAAGTTTTCTTTCTTCGAGAAGTAGAGAGAGGCATTTGGCCCAGCAAAACTCACTCTACTAGTGTCGCTGGACAATGGGAGCAGGGACAGGGATGCTATCAGCTACTGGGATTTTTTTAGCTAGATGTATGTGGTCATTTAAAGAATCCTTTAATATACATTGAATCTTTCAGCACCTCTTTTATACTGTGAAATCAGGCATCTGATTTTCTTGTTTGTTCTGTTAATGATTGAATATAAAATTGCCTATTGAATATCCCAAGAGGATGTTTTTAATAGGATGATAGTGATAATGGAATGATAATAATATGAGTATGAAAAAAAAAAAAATAACTTGCTAAAAAGACACCTGCTGGTTCTATTGGGTTTTTTAACAACCCTGGGAGAAATAATTTCAATTTTATTTAATACTTTCACAACACTTATTGAAGCAACATATTCCTAAGGAAATAAGGCATTTCTTCTGATACCAGATATGTATTTTTCACTGGTACCGGAGAATAAATAACAGGATTCTGGTGATTATTCATACAATTGATAATTGAATAAAGTTTTCTCTGTGTTCAGTTGTGCGAAGTTAAAGGCTGTGTTGAAGCTGCAAAATTTAAGTTTTCTCCTTTTCTCTGAGCACTTGAATGAATTTAGTGTCCAAATATAAAAGAATGGGTCAGGACCAATGCTGCTTCAGCAGGGAAGGGGGAAATATACTTCATTTCCTATTGTAGAAAAATTATTTATACAAACATTAGGCTACTCATTATTTCTTTATTACTTGTTTTCAAGGAGAGTGAAGATATTTCAGTGTTGGTTAGACAAGTTATATCTGAAATGCAATTTATTTGTCAAATCTTGAGGGCATGAATGAATACTCACAGTCTTCAGGCAAACCTGCTACAGAAGTGGGTGAGAATGCACAATTATCCATGTCATTTAACTGAAATGAAGACGAGTGTTTTATAGCTGACTTTAACTGCAGTTCTGCCTGGGCAAGCACCGAGTGAGTAGTTCAGACACAGGCCCAAGAGAATTTACTTGCAGAGTGTGTCAGTTCTCCTTGATTCTTTTATTTAGATGCCCATAAATTTCATATTAAGTTCTAAAACACTTCAGCGTCTCAGCATAGAGTTTTAAGATTTTTGTTTTGCACAAGCAGCAAGTGAAATATGTTTCTAGTAATATATCTCAGAGTCATAAATGGTGGAGCCAATGTTGTTTTTACAGCTGAGATGATGAACCGAGAATAAGAAGTGAAGGATCTCTGGACAAAACACTGTATGTTTGTTATAAGCTTTGAAAGTTATTTTTCTAAGCATTCCTACATTATTAAAAAGTTTTAAAGACAGTGCAATACTATAAGTTTGCATTCCAGGATGTCAGAAATAGATGTAGCAGAATTTGGGACGGGAGTATAAAATATTTTCTAAATAATAGATCTCTGGTGTCGGAAAAAGATAAGTTTATAGCTAGCAAAAATATTTGCTTTCACCCAGAGGAGAGCCATATATTTTGTAGTAGCAAATCTTATGCTGTATTTTAAGCTTTACTCACTCTGTATTAAAATTTTCCAACTCACAAGTTTTCCTATTCCAGCCCCAACAGACTGGCATAGCTCAGAAAAGATGAAAGTAAATATGCCTGGCTATAAAGTAGCAGGACCCAGGAAGACTGAGCTTTTGGATGATCTCACTTTATGGATACTCTTTAAATTAACATTCACACTTGCTAGCTGTGTTTTAGATCCACCTTGTTTTCAGTTGCCAGCACTGTAGTGCTACTGATTTTGCTGAATTTTATGATCAAATTTCTAGTGCTATTTTTCCCAACCTGTCAACGTGCCACTGAGAAATTAGATATTGGCATTGTACACCAGGAAATTGCTCTGTATTGGTGTTTGTAGACAAGTTGATTTTCTCCAGAAGTAACATGCTGCATTTGCCACAGTTACTCGTTCACCCTATTAAGTCTAAAAACTAGAGGAGGAAGCTGGAAATTGTAATAATCTTTTTTTCAAATTAGGAAAAGTGTGATACAATGTATATTCTGTAAAATACCATTAAAGATCAGCAGGTGATATGGAGACACAAAGCAAATGACCTTGAGTGTTCAAAGTTTGTTTTTTCCCGACGTACTACATATACTCCAGCATTTTGGCTAACAGTACAAAATCAACCCTTCGTACTCCTCTAGGTTTTCCACTGAGAAATTGCATGGTGTTGAAGTATTAAATAAGAGGCTTTTGAAAAGCGAATGCCCTTTGTTGATACATAACAATTTTGCAGTTATTTAACTATATGTTTTATATATATGTGCCACTGTATCTTTTTTTTTCTTCCCCTACTGGTAAGTGCATACAGATTTTTCTTGATCTTGTCTTTTAAAACAGACACTAGCCAGCCAACCTAAACCAATTCCCTAAGAATCTCCAAATGTGTAAGTAATTGATTAAAAATCATAAGCAATACAGCAGGATCACCTCTGACAACCCAGTAATTAAAGCAGCAGGAACTTTCAGTTCAGGCAGGTGTACAAATAGGTACAGGAATAGATTTTGCAGAGCAAGGTTTGACACTTGCAGAACCACGTGTACTTCAGAATATTTTCTAATTCTTATCAGTCCACTTTCAGAAAAATTAAACCCAACCAAAATTGCAAAACCAAATCTTTTTTAACATTACATCTTTATTCTGACCAGCACAGATATTTTCATAGTCTGAAGAAAATGCAGGTTCCCTTGTAAGAGCCTTTGGGATGCCAAGTCAGAAATAAAGTATCTAAGAAATTGTCAGCATCACTGCTGTAACATAGCCATGCAAGCAATACTTCTGAAGTGAAAATAGGTATTTGGGTTCAGCCTGTTGGAGAGTAGTGATGCAGTTAATCAAATAATCATTCTAGCTACCAAGTTCACCTCATATTGCACAGCCATCCAGACAGTTCCTTCAGTATCTTGAGAAAATATGTTGCAGCTTATTTGAGGGCACATTTGTGTTTGAGAGGAAAAGCTTTATATTTATAGCTTCCATTTTTTTCTCATCTTTGTATAGAGACAAAATTTGTTCTCTTCAGAATGTGTCAAGCTGATTTATTTCATTATGTAAAATGTCGCTCTTTTTCATACAAGCCCGAAGTACAAGAAAAAACATCTTTCAAAAACTAAAAGTAACCAAAGGGTTAATAGATACACTGTGCTGTCTGGTTTGCATGTAGGTTTGCAGTGGGATTTTTCTAGAACAGAGCCCTACGGGTTTTTCAGCCTCATTTCTCAGTAGACTGCACAACTGGTGAGAAAGTAGGTATTTTGTCTGACAGCCATTAGAGTCTCATTATTCAGCAAACATGCAGATAGAACAAAAAATATTTTGAAATACCTTATCCAAGTTTGCTAACTCCATCATAATGAGTGTGAAGAAATAATCTAATGCTCTTTGTTGTTTGCTTTGTTGGGGGGTTTTGTGAGTGGTGCTGAGATGCAGGACAGAGTACTTACAAATCTGTGAAGGTTGTGACCACTAGGAACCTAATTGCTGTCTTGCTATTATCTTTATGGCATATATTACTCAAAGTGTTCATATTTTCCATCATAAGAAGAACAATTAATTATGTGTGTGTGTACTTGATTCCTCTATAGCACTGTGAACCAGAAGAAAATGCTTTCTGTGAAGAGGAGTGTTTTGAAACTTGCTTTTCTTACTGGAGCTATTGTCTGGTTCTCTATTCAGTAACTTTTCTGCTAATACACTTAAAGAGGCCCTTCTTTTCATCCTGGTAATTCAGCCATTGATGATCTCCCTTTAAGTCTTATTTCAGGCCAAGGAGATGTACAGCAGCTCTTGTTTCCAATATAATTATTTGTGGGTGTTCTCATTCTGTCCCCAGGCCAGTGTTCCAGGGTAGATCCTAAGGTTTGATTAGGCAGTCCTACAAGTACAGTGTGACTAAATAAGTTTTCCCCACCTTGATTGTATTTTGTTGTAGTTTCTTAACATCTCCCTTAATTACAGTCAGCCAGGCTTGTTATCTCTTTGACTGTGATTTCTCTAATGGTTTTTGTTCTAAATGCTGCAAATTTTGTTACAGTATTTCTGTGGTACTGATTTTTCTCTCTCCAGATTTATGTCTTTCACTTTCAAAGCTTTCCATACCTCTGCATGTCTTTTGTAATACACTTTCAAATGCTGTCTTGCACCTACCACACACAGCCATTGAAACCAGCTTCCGATACAGCTTCCCGCTTTGCCTGGACCTATTAGTGAAGAGTTCCCTGCAATCAGCAAAACTTGCTTCTTTCATTCTCACCTCTAAAAATGTCTCTTTTGCTGTGATGGACTGAAACACAGAAAAACACTTGTGAAAAGTTTGACAGCCACAATGGTGCCTGTGTCAGTGACTGGTCGTTGTGTCCCTGTGGTTTCATACCTGTCTGCAGTGGTCATCTCTGCTCTTAAACTGATCATTTCATCTGGGGAGCAACTTCTGTGTGCAGAAAGCTTAGAACAGAGAGGTCAACTCATGACTATTGAGTAACTGTTTAAGTAACTCATCTATCTTCAGCATTGTCAGTGGGCATATTTTGTAAAGTGTGGGGGAAAATATGTAATTAAATGTGTCACTTTTTAGATTTATTTCACATGTGCCAAGCATTTAACATGTCAAATTTAAACTGAGAATTTTATTTTTCAACAGACAGATTTTTACTTTGCATTTAAGGATGCTAATTTAGCTTTACTGATAAGCTTTTCAGCAAAATTTCTTGGATTATCTACTAGTGTAATTAATGCAACTGATTTTACCTTTTCTACATTGTTATTTGGCAAAAGAATGTTTAATACTGACAATCTCATGGATTTTCTTTTCCCATTCTGTAATCACTGTATGCTTCAAAGGTTGTTTAATGCAGCCCAGTATTTACAGGCATATATAGAGCTGTTGAAATTACAGAGAGAAATGGATAATCTCTTTCACTCAATCCGGATTTACCAGTATGGGAGATATGTTTGCTTTCCCTTAAACTCTCTCTTAGTCTCCAAAATCAACACTTCAAACTAAAAGCAGCTCCCTGTAGCACAACTTAGGTGAACTCAAGGCTATCACAAACCAATCTTTGCACCACACTTTCAGTATCCCAAAAATAAAATATTATCATTTACTTTCAGAAATCACTTTTGATTTTAGTTACCATAGGAAGTGACATAGTTAGAAATCAGTTGAAAATGTTCAGGATCACCAGGCAGTCCTTTTTTTAAAAGGTTGTTCTTTCAGCAGTGATGTGGTATTGTAAGGTGCCACCATAACAAGGCTGATTGAACCAAAGCCTTTGCCCCTAACTGCATCAATTGTGCTCACCATTTGTATGGCCTTGATAACCAGGTAGTGACTGAGTTACACAGTGTTTTCTAACACAGCAAAAAAATCATGTCACTGGTTTAGGCTGGAAATTGCACTGGATATTGTGTGGTTCTTTCCTTCATGTTTTTCAAGCAAAGAAGCACATGTTTTTGCTATTTTCTTACTTTTACGATAATAATAAACATTTTACTGCCAAAAGTAGTTTTTCCATTATGCTCTCTTCTAAATTGGCAATGTGAACTGTTGTGCAAGTAGGTGAAAGAAATATAAAAACAGATTTCTATACCTAGGCTGGCAAAGGAGAGAATCTCACAAAAGAGCCTCAGTGCAGGGTTGTAGAGTAGCAGTGGCCACTTCGCAGTGTCCGTGCTGCCCGTTTGCTGTAAATACTTTGTGTGCAGCTGCTGTTCAGTGCCTGGAGCTGGGAGATGCAGTGAAGGACGTGGCACAATGGAAGGTGTGAAGCTGAAGCTGGCAGTGGGTGGCTGTGAGCACGGCAGGGTCTCTCCCCAGTGGGGCTGGGACTGCATCGCAGTCAGCGCTGGGCAGCTGTTCTCAGTCCCAGGACCCTTCCCCCTCTGTGTGCTCAGCCTTCAGCACAGGTTGTGTGCAACAGCCCCAGTTTCTGGCGGAGAAGAGAAGCAGGCAAGTGCAAAGCTATACTTTTTTATTACATGCAGACACTCACAAAATATGTATTTTCAGTAATTTAAACATTATTCTGTTAGTCACAGCAAGAGCAAATTTGTTTATTTATTACATACGGCAGAAAATTTACATGACAGTTTTTAAGGGTTATTAGGATCGTAGCAGAACTTATATCTGAAAGCTTTTTGCATATGTATTGGAAAGGGTTCTTGCAAGTGTATCACATATCATTTGTACCTTGGATGTTTTAATTGTAACTGCTGTTGAACAAGCTGTTGTGGAACAGCACTCTATTTTAAAGATGTTTTATGTATTATCAGTGATAAAAACTGGGCAGATAGGCATGTTGAAGGGTGTAAGTAGCAATGAACATTTTTGATACTGAAAAGCTTTATCAGATTTCTAGATCTATATGAGAGTTTTAAATTCACATTTTTATTTTTATCAAGAATGTAAATTTTGAATTAAGGATCCAAATATTAAATTACTGGGGTTTTTTTCTTGAAAATAGCATGTATGATTTCATAATGAAGTCCAAAACTTCTTTCTAATGTGCACCAAAGCATCACTCAGACTCAAAAAGAAATAAATGCCATTAATATGTAGGACCTATTGTCTACACCACAGCAACTGTACTGAGAGTGGCATGACCTGCAAAGGTCAGTGAGTCACTTCAGCTGTAGAAGTGAAGCAGTAGAACCTGTAGGTTTGAACCTGTGAGGTGTTGCCCTGCAGTGTCCTGACTCTGGTACTTGAAATGAGGCAGTACTGATCAGATAAATAAGTCTTGAATTTTAACATGGTGCTGACACAAGCATGAGTCAAACAAGCAGAAATATGTGAAAACAACTTCAAAGCAGAATTAAAACAATGTAATGGGTGAGAAAAGCATTAATATTACCAAGCCCAAAGCAATACTTAATTAGCCTCCTCTAGTTATTTTCCCTGGGCTCTACTTCAAAATAAATTCAGGCTTCAGTAAGAACCTGAATCATCAATTTACTTCTCTGGAATTTAAGAGAGGAATTTAAGACACATGAAATATAGCTTTTCTGCATGTAAAAGGAACATAGGGAAACAGTACAAATTAGATTTTAAATTAACTTATTGCACTTGAGTTTTGGTGTGAGCATGTCAGCCTGACCCTGATGCAGATTGAATCACAGCTACTGCCTTCAGGGAGTAGGCTGGAGCTGCCCTGGTCTCTTGCTCCCAGCTGTGCTCTGCTAAGCTGTGCAGCAGAAGCTGGTGTGTCCATGGTCTGGGCAGGATGGACTCACCCCTGCACTCGTTCGGGCTCTGCCTGGCTCTACTGGTCTCCACCCAGGTGGAGTTTAGAGCAAATCTGAGCATATTCTCAATAATACCTTCAAAACTAGCAAGAGGACTGTAATCCTACAGCTGCATCTCACATTTCACCTGTATTCTATAATATGATGACAGTTTGGAAGTATGGATATTCCTGCAGCCATTAACAGTTACATCTTTTGATTTCTGCGTGCAGATATTGTTAGCTCTGTGCTATACGTACAAATAAAAGAGTAATCGTTTTTGTGCTTTGTATATACATGCAATTTGCATTTCCTGTGCTTTGCACTGTTGAATAGTTGGCATTTCTGTCTCAAACATAAAACTGTAAGTAATGGTGTTTTGAATTCTGTGGATTGAAACAATAAGCTGTTATCAAAAACCCATTTGGAGAAGGGCAATTTTCTGATTTTAGAAGCCAGGAAAACGCAGTTCTGGCCCCACTGCAGTGACAAATATGCACTTAGCTTCATGTACTTTCTGTGGGAGTTGAACTGTATAATAACCTTACAATTAAGATCTTTGAAGATGTTCTGCATTAAACATTTAGAATGGTGGAAGGAAACATTAATTCATAGAGGGGCGTATGTCTCTCTTATACATCCCCATCGATGAAGAGCTTATTTGTGTCAGGAAGCTTTCCAAATGATGGAGTTATTATGTGAACTGAGGTTCTTTCCAAAAGCTGCGATACTGGCAGAATTGAGCCCAGCTGCATGCTGGTAACTTCTTTCTAGTTTTCTAGAAGTTTTCTTGTTAGTGTGTTATGTGTTGTATACTCTAGAATTGTTGGAATATGAATAGTGAAAACACTATAAATCTGGGAAGTATTATAAAAATCAACATACTACATCAACTGTTGGCCAGCTAAATGAGGAGAAGTGGGAAATTAAATCTGTAATTTTTTCAGTCATCTGTTAGATTCAGTGTTGGAAAACCATCACTCTGTGGTGGTAATTTTTGGCCCGTGTGAAATGGATCTTCTTCCATATCTTGGGATCTTACTTCACAGACACTTGATGGCAGAACAAATAAAGTCTCCTCCCTCTTGTTGTGGTCAATGAGGTCAGTGCAGTCAGGGGCTGTGGGCAGGAGGCTAAGCACTGTGCTTGTTGCACAGGGGTGATGATTTCTATCTCTAGGAGGTGTTTCAAAAGCACCAAATTTTTATGCTTACATTAAAAAAAAATACATGGGGAACAACATAAAAAACCCTCAAAGTCAAACTAGAAGTGTTGTTGGTATGTGTTAACATACAGCCTGCAGTAGGTGCATTTTTCCTTTATGGCCTGAAATGCAAAATAGTGTGGAACCTTCCTTTATTCCACTCTGGTTCCCATATATCCTGGTGTTACTCCTTTTTCAGTTTGGCATAATATTGCATAGAACAAAAACAACAACAATTCTATTTTTCAGTAATGTAAATTAGCAAATGACAGCTGTTCAATGTGTTTCATTTGTAGATGTTAGCACCTCTGAGAATTTTCCATATTGAAAACTCTTTAATTTATAATGTTAGCAAATGCTATTTATTGAAATTGTATTTTATGAAGACTCATAAGTCATAGAAACTACTCTAGATTTTTGCAGATGTGACATTACTATGGAGACTTTAAAATTGAATAGCCTATGAAGTACAATTTAACATCAGTTTCTTTTGTTGTACTTTGTCAATAAAATTACCTTCAGAATCTGGTTTTAACATTAATTTGGTCATAATAGTCTTTGTACTTGACAATTTTCAATGTTTAATATAGTTCATATTGTGTAATTTCAAAGTATTTTTATTGTTATTTTTAAAAAATAATAGTTCTCTTATTAGAGTTTTCTTTCTCCTGGTTTATAACAATCTAAAATTAATGTACTGCAATGCACTTCTGGGAAATATGCCAGCAACTGTGGGGTTTAGTTTCAGAATGGCTATTCACAGTTCATACACACTTTCAAGTGTTTGCTCGAGTGGGTACAATCCTGTTTTCAGAGTTCTTGGTAGCACACTCTTGGCCTGCTACACAAAGGCATGTTAAGACAGAGTCTGGTAGCTGTAAACATTCAGTGCAAGGGTCCATGTTAAAAAATAAATGCTCAAAATGGAGCCTAGTTTTTCCAGTCAGTTCAACTCTATTTGAAACTAAGCCATGGGTTTCAAATGGGGAGGTTGCTCTTATGTAGATGTTGTA
Organism: Promerops cafer; assembly: GCA_013398275.1. Taxonomy (NCBI): domain Eukaryota; kingdom Metazoa; phylum Chordata; class Aves; order Passeriformes; family Nectariniidae; genus Promerops; species Promerops cafer. The sequence goes on along the minus strand of VZSE01009823.1, from coordinate 2,548,148 downwards.
CCTGCTTAGATAATGAAATTTGATTCCAGTTGTTCAGAGTGACACTTTTTCAGTCATTTCTCATGTCTGTTTGGGTTGCTCATACCAGCACCACTGCACTGTCCCCCTCCCATCCCATGTTTATTTTGGACAGAGCTTGTTTTACTGCTGGCAGCTAATATGGCTTGTGGTCACAAGGCCTGCAGTTGAACAGCTTCAAACGCAATGAGCCCTTGAGGGGAAGCATGTAAGCAGGGAGCATTTGAATACTGGCTCTGGCACAAAGTTCCTCTGTAGGCACAGCTGGGACATTTTATCTCTTGCTTTTTGATCGCCATGTGCAAAATGAAGTAATACCTGCCTACCTGCCTCGTAGGAGTACAGATGATTGACTCATGCTTGTGAAGTGATGAAAGAATGTACTGAATGCACACAGAAGCCATCTGATCCACAAATACATGGGGAATCATTCATGGAAAAAACTAAAAATATTAGCAACTGTGTTCATGTGTTCTACCATAACTCCTGGAACTGAAATGAGGGATGTATGTCAAGATGGCGCTGGAGCCTTTTTGTGTCCTCCCAGTGACTTTGAGAAACTTGAGCCCTTTCAAAGGCAAATGTATTGCTTTTGAGAAATATTTTTCCCCGATGCAAAACCTTACTTGTTTCTGAGTGCTGTCCAGTCCTTAACCCTGGCTTCCTTTGGGATTGCTTGGGCTCCTTTCAACTGGCCGTGCCTGCAGCACAACAGCAACAACAGCTGCCATGAATTTGGTGAACTCATTGGTATTCACTCGTAACTTTAAAAACAGGAAAATCACCCCTTTTGTCAAATTACACACATTTCATGTCAGGACTTTTAACAAGATTTCAAGGATGCTGCTTTCTTTTATAAAATGAGATAAATCAGCCCCCTGTTGTGTTATGTTTACTTGACCCATAGGACTATTATTGTATGCTTTTTGTATGTGTGGCATAAAACAACAACATATGTATTTTGCTTCTTTTAGAAGATAAAGGGAAAGAAAAACCCAACAGTGCAAGTCAGCAGTCCAAGACAGAAGTGGATCCTTTGCTTCCCAAACCTGGAGTGGCACCTGTGGCACCTGCCTCATCTTCCAAGAGCACGAATGGAGCTGCTAACACAGTTACTGAGTCAGAAGAGGAAAAAGCCAAAAAACTACTTTACTGTTCATTATGCAAAGTGGCTGTGAATTCCCTTTCACAACTAGAAGCCCACAATACAGGTGAGTATCCATATGGTACAAGTCAGTTGTCTGTTAACATTTTTAAAATTCAATGTTACAAGGTGGTAGCCACACTTCACTGAAGCGTCTTTTAGTTAAAACTTACAATAGCAAATTGCAAAACCAGTCCTGCTAATGGCAGTTTCCTGTGTGGTTTTTGGTATTCTATTAAAGCACCCTAATTTTTTTTTAAGTCCTTCACGTACTCTCTAAATTTTTAATTGACAAAATCCCTACAGTTCATGTTAACTAATCAGATCCCCTCAGACCTGCATACTGAGGATCACAGTATGATCATAGTGGTTTCTATAACACTTAAGGTTTCTAAAATGTCAGTGTTCTCCCTCTTTCATATTCTGTCTCATTATCATTGGCATTTGTTATTTTGCTGGTAAAATGTACAGTAATTTATTTATTTGATAGTTTTTATAATTTTAGGGTGGTCTCATTAGGTTTCCGAGATGTCCTAGAGTCTTCCGATTATTGAAGATTAGATATGTGTCTTTCTTTGGGCCACAAGCAGCAATCCCTAGTGTGCTGTCTGTGTATGGTGTGCTGGTGATGTAAAGCTTGTTAACACACCACTGAAGCTGGTTTCACAGCTGTAATCCATTCTTGAAATGGGCAAAGCAGCCGCTTCTTCTGAATCAGAGGATATTTATTGAAGTATTACTTTTCCTAGGCAGATTTTGAGGGATTGCTGTGGTTCCTGTCCCAGTGTTGGCTAATACCCTTTTCTGCTATTACTGGCTCTATGGAATTTGGCAAAAGAATAAGCAGCAAACACTTTGGCCATCCAGTCACACACTGCCCCCAAGCAGTGAGGTCCAGCATGCCTGCTGTTCCCTTTATTGCACAAAGCCTGGCTTGCCTTTAGGTGAAGGACGCAGGAACTACGCTGACCAAAACAGGAATGATCATTAGTCCCAGTCTGTGGTGACTTTAACCATTCTGTCTTGAAGATAGATGTTACAAAGTGCCACGGCTGAGGGAATGTTTTGTGCTGCTGATCATGAACTCACCGGCATCTCCTTGCCTATTAGGCTCCAAGCACAAGACCATGGTCGAAGCTCGGAACGGTGCTGGTCCCATCAAGTCTTACCCTAGGCCTGGATCCCGAATGAAGGTGCAGAATGGCAGTAAAGGCTCAGGACTGCAGAACAAGACGTTCCATTGTGAAATCTGTGATGTCCATGTTAATTCAGAAATTCAGCTGAAACAGGTAACTTGCATGTATCCGAAGCTCTTTGTCAGTTGAAGCTGCATTGCAAGGTTGCAGGTGCAGTGTAGGGCTGTGTGAAGATGTGTTAGTGAATACTGAATTTCTAATCTGTTTTCCCACAACTATTTCTAAATATTTCATCATAGGTCAAGTTCACCTAATTATTTCAGTTGGGAAAAATGGGCTTGATAGTTGTAAAAGCAGAGGTGTCAGTATCAATGAATGACATAGCAGATCTCATTTAAAAGTTTTCTGTGGTTCAAGATAGAGATTTGAACCTTGTTCTCCTAACTATAAGAAATTCTGGGTTGAGGTTCCCTGAATTCATCTTTCAGTGCTGTTTTCACTCTGTTGGAATAATGTTTAATGCTATATGAGAAGGAAAACATGACTCAAATCTATTGGTTTGGTACAATCACCAGTAGGGTGATATTGTAGATGTGTCTGAATTATGTAGAACATTACCATTAACAGTGTAGCTGTTGTGTGCCCCTGGAGCTGTTCTCTGTCTGAGCCAATTAGCCCTGGGTTTAGAGCTGTGCCCATACAAATGCAGTGATTCTGATACCCAAATGGGAATCTCTGGATGGTGCTGTGCTGTGTGGATGTTTCCTCTCATTCCCTGTTTTTTAGTTAGCTCTAAGATAATTTTAAATGCATGTGTAGACATATCCCTGGGTACTGGTTCTTCCTTCAGCTAATATTGAATTGTTTACACAACTGAATAGTATCAGCAAGATGGAAATTTACCTCTTACTTCTGAATATCCCTATGACCTAGTGATTACAGCTCTGCCTGGTTTAAAGCTTCTCAAGTGGAAAAAGGAAATACTAACCAAAATATCAGTAATTTGCAAAGCCTGTCTTGAATCACAAAATATGCTGTATTTGATTAGTTTCTGATTCTCTGTTTGATATGCTCCGAATTGTTATGTTTAATTTAGCACAACTCATGCTTGCTGTCTCTAAAGAACCTACTTTATCTTACAAATGGGCTTAGGCATATCCTGTTGATAAGTCAATTTCAAACTCAAAACTGAGAAATGTTTAAAGAGCTAATTAAATGTGAGGATATTTGTTTCAGCACATTTCCAGCCGAAGGCATAAGGACAGAGTTGCAGGAAAGCCTATGAAACCTAAATATAGTCCTTACAACAAACTGCAGCGTAACCCAAGTATTTTAGCAGTAAGTATTTTTATTTCTCATCACTGTCTGTGTGAATTTGTGACCCTGGGGACTCCCGCTGCACAGAGACAGGAACATGACAGACCTGACGCTTCTGCAGCCTCTCTTCCCCTGCAGGCTGAGTCTGCACAGGAATCAGATTTGAAGATAGTTATGTATTCTGTCTACCCAGTCCAAGGCATGCAGACAGCACTGCAAGTGTTATTTACTGCTAGAAAGAAGGGAATAATCAGTGGAATGGGGAATGAACCATGTGCCCCGTGGAAAAGTATCAGCTCTGCTGGGCGAGGGCTCTTCTCTTTGAAGGCAGCAATGGGTGTACTGTCTTTTTTGCACACCTGGGATAATTCTAAGTTATGATGGGTGCAGTCAGGGAAAAGGACATAGGATGCTAAGATATAAAAATACTACTGCTCATTCTCTGCGTACAGCAAACCAGAATGCTGTGTGGATGGAAAGTTGGTGCAAAAGAGCCATCAGGAGTTTAGGAGAATTGAGTGCCTGTATGTTCAGGCCATGTCTGTCACTGGCTATCAAACACCTCTCCTGTCTCTGTGCCACTAGCCAATCCCTGTCACACCCACCTGCATTTGCAGGAATCCCCCAAGCTGGTCCTGCCAATCACCTGCAGCCAGAGGTCAGGCTGGCTTTAGCACAGTGCAGTTTGTATGTTTATGTGCTCATGACACAGCCAGTATTTTATTCATTAGAGAAGAGTGCTTGCCACCCATGGCACAAAAACAGTTTACAGGTTAAAAAGAGACAGATGCAAATGTGTGTGGGCAAGAGAAAGCATGTGAAAAGCCTGTAAATGCTAAAATATTGATATGTCTTTGTAATTGTTTAGAGGCAAATGAAAAGTGCTGTAGGCTTCCTCTAAGTCTCCCCACTCAATAGGTTCTGCCCATGCTAATTTTCTTCACTTGTATAATGCATCATTTTATCATCCATTGCATAAGGAGAGACCACCAATTATAAAGGAAGACCATGAGTATTTTTGCTTCCACGATTGAATGATTGTAGTGCAAACCATTTTCAGTGAGAAAAAGATACTAAAAGATATAGATATGAGTGTATAAATTTCTGATTAGCTGTTTCACCACAAGCACCAGCAACACTTGGTGATATATCATAAACTGAGTCATATATATATATATAGATTTCAGAAAAAATTCTTTTTGGTATCAATCTTAAATAGTATTTCTGCTTTGAAAAGAGCAGGTCTGCATTGGAAGGTGCAAAGCTGATTGGCCTAATACCACCTTCTCATCTTTTCCACTCTACTTTTCTACAATTCATTTTTGCAAGAAATTGGAAAATTTGACTTCTGATATTGAAGTCTTAATCACGGGGGTATTTTTAATATTTCATGCACAGTTATAATTTATATAAAGTTACTCCCTTGCAAATTATGCTTGCTTCTAAACATTAGTGGGATGGTCTCTAGACTCAAGAGATTTATTTACCTTTAAATATAGGATTTGGTTGCTTTAATTGCCCTGGGAGTACGAGGACAGTGCAGGTAACATTTCTAAGCAGCTGGTAAGAGGTTTCTGGGAGAAGCCACAGTGTTCCCTGTGCCAGGGTTCACTTTTTCCCTCGTGTAAAAGTGGGCGGTGGGAGAACTGTATTTACACTGCTTTTGTGTGTGTGTTTAATTCCAGGCAAAACTCGCATTCCAGAAGGACATGATTAAGCCTCTGGCACCTGCTTTCCTCTCATCTCCTCTTGCTGCAGCCGCAGCTGTATCGACAGCTCTGTCCCTCCCTCCCCGGCCCTCGGCATCCCTGTTCCAGGCACCGGCGATTCCGCCGGCTCTCCTCAGGCCAGCCCACGGGCCCATCCGGGCAACGCCTGCCTCCATACTCTTTGCACCATACTAATTTATTGATGTGAAAAAGAGATAACTGTGGCCAGTACGAAGGGTAAAGGAAAGCAGGAAAGGGGTTGAGGTTTTAAAATATTTCTCTTCTGCAATGCCATCCAGCGTGACACCTCATCCAACCACATCATAAAATCCATCACTGACAGCAGTGCATTTTGGAGTCTAGACAACTCTGTCTTCTCTCTGTCTCTATTTTTTAAATCAAAATAGTGTGATTTGCATAAAAATTAAATTGCTCATAAAATTAACACCATTAAAGACTCATGCATCTATTCTTTTTTTTCTTTTCTTTTTTTTTTCTATTTGTATGATGTACCTTGGAATCAAGGAACATTAAATATTTTCCTGACAGACTTGAAAACTAGGGTCTTCCTCACTCACACCTATGTAAATACTTCTCTGAAAAGCAACGAGGTATAATCTAATGTGGAAAAAAGGAAAAGGCAGATGAACCAAATGCTTGATTGCAGATAACATCTCAAAAAAGAATTGCATTCATTATTTTCGTGTGCTCTTGTTGACAGGAATTGTGTGCTGTCCTAGACCCCAGTACTGGTGTATCTTGTGTAGTACTACAGATGTACCATGTCTGATTAATATTTTTAGTTTCTGTGCAAATGTTTGAAAGCAATGCAATGCTGAAGCTTTTAATTATTTCTTTTGTGTCATATTTTATTTAGAGAAATCAAAAATAGGAAGCCATATAACATAGAGTTAAGATTACTGCTTGTTTGCTACTTTCATTTAACTTATTTTTGTTGTTTCTTCACTGGTGTTGCTAAGCAATGTTTAAAGAGGAAAAAAAGCTTTTCAATTGCACATTGCCACAGCTCACATGCGTTGTTCAAGAAGACAATGGATCCGTGTGTTTGTACGTAAATATCCTGTTTTCTTAATTTCTAACTTGTTTCCTTTGTAATGATGCTGCATAACATTGTGGCTCCCTAATGCAATAATGTACAGAACATAAAATATTTATAATTGACCATATTCTCTGTTTACTGAATATATTGCAGTAATGTCCCACCTATCTTCTTACCTCCCCAACCCTTTTATAAAGGCGAATCAATATGCAGAGCTCAGACTGAAGTCACTATATGATAATGGGGACTACAGGTGGAAGAAAGAAAAACAAAAAGAGAGAATTAACTTTTAGAGCATCTTTATCAGCAATCCATAATAGTAAGATGTCTGTGTATTTTTTTAAATGTACCTTTTCAATAAAATAATTTAAAAATTATAAATGCTTATTGTGTTTTAATTGTACAGGAAAAAAAAAAAGTCTGAAACAAATTTAGCTAAAGGAGTCTTCCAGGAGCAGAAAAAGCATTAGAGTTGCAATAAAGTATAATTACAGAACCTGTGTTTGTTTCCCTCATATTTTAATGTCTTTTCCTCACTATAGCCTGTAACAGCCTTTACTGGAGCTTTTTTGCAGCAAGACTGTATGCATTCACTGCATCGGAGTTTCGGAGGAAGACGCAGCAGAAACAGGTGTGTGATTATGTGGGTGTTCTACTGTACCACCAAAATTCTACACCATGGTTCATATACTGCTAATGGAGATTAACTTTAAAACCAGCCTGGGCAGACTTGACACTGGAAGCAGGTCACTTGGGAGCCAGGACTTGCTCTGAAGTATGGGCAAAGTATGCAGTCGCTTGACTCAGCAGCAAGCTTTTGAAGGGAGGTGTGTGGGGAAGCCTTGAAATTATCTTTTTTTACTGCTGAAAAGCTATGGAGATTAACTCTAGCCTGCTTATTCTAGCCTGCTCTTTGTTAATAAAAAGTGCAAAGTAAGGAGTACAAGAGTAAAAAGACTCAACTGTAAGGCTGTTAAGGTTAATACAAAGCCAAAAGGGCCATTACAGATCCACAAAGGCCAAGGAAAAAAACTTCAAAAACTTTATAGTAGAGATTTTACAGACCAAGATATACCTCATAGTAGCAACATTATTAGAGGCCATTTTCTGCAAGTGTAATTCTCCCCAGTTACCACTGTTCTGTGGAGATGTCAGCTGTGTTGTGAGAGGATAATTGGCCGGAGATTCACCTACCAAAAGGGTAGGTAAGGGAATCCAGGCTTTTAGCATCCTCTGGGAGAGCAGTTACCTTTGTATTAATCTTGTGGATTCTCAGAATCACAGGGTTACAGGTGATGGCAGGTTACCCTGCCATGTGCATCTGTCTGTGCCTGGTTTTGCAGGGAGTCAGATTTAACTGCTTAGCTCCCTCCAGAGGAGTTAACCCCCTCAGGATCCTGTTGCTGTCCAACATGAGCTAGTTTTACAGAACTCTGTATTTTAACCGGTTCCTCAGGAAACAAGAGTTGTCTGTGTATTAAACCACTATTTTTTTGCCTTTTATATTCTACTGTTGATGATGAGAAATTTAAAGCAATTACAGGTTTCTGCAACTGAAAATGTTCCTATATGAAATACAGAAAAGGAGGGGACTGGCTAAGCGGATGTAGATTTCTTGGACAGCTGATTATTTCAAAGAGCATCTTAAAATGGAGAAATATTTGGGTCACGAAGGGTGAAGGGATGTGTTATGTCATTCAGCAGTTAAAGGAATTAATCTGTGAAATATAAGAGCTAAACAATGTGATTGTGAACCAAGGAGGATTCTTAATCAAAACTGTGTTAACTTAACATTTTGTGTATTGAAACTCTGCTTGCCACCAAAGTTTTGTCTACAACATGCAGGACCAAGCATTTGAGATGAAAATTACAGGATAAATGGTAAATCCTCCCATTATGCCTGCTGGGATCTCTCCTTTTAAAAATTAGCTTTACAAGAGAAAGAAAATTTGTATTATACTCAGACAAATGCAATCAGCTGCTTTTTTGTAACATTAGCATACCTTCTCCTGAAGTGTTACATCATTACATGGGTCTGGCTATGAAATTCATGCATTTGTTGTAACAGATAACAAGTATTGAAATATAATATTGGCAGTGCAGTTAGCTTTTTGAGTAAGATATCAAATGTGGAAACCACTAAGGTAATAAGGTTACAGTAATGGGATCATATCCTCTAGAAGGTCTGTTATTCCAGATCTGGAGACTGTACTCCGAGCTGCAAGTTGTTCCTGTAAGAAAAGTCAAAAGTTATAAGGGCATTCTGTTGGTCGGGGATTATCACCTGGCACTGCCATCTTTCTGTAGCAGAAAAAGAAGGATCCAGACCAGATACAGACACATCAGCAGGAACTTCCTGCTGGTTCACATGACTGGATCATGGTCCCCGTGTCACAAAAGATTCTCACAAAGGGTTATCAAACAGAGATGTGGTCCACTAATCTGTACAGATTGAAGATTTATACTGACTGCTTTTTTAAAAAGAAAAGTAATGGTGATACAATCTTCTATAACCACTGCAGGTCACTAGTGTGTGTGTCTCTCATTTCTGCAGGTCAAAATGTAATAACATCTTCCAGTTCTGGTCAGATAGCAAGACAAGTCAGGAGCTAGCATGGACATTGCCCAGTCGATATCACCACTTGGACTCTGATTATAATGTTACACTGAGCCCATCTACTGATAAACTAAAAGGCAGTTCCTTTGAGACACTTAAAGAGACTTCATTAAAAATAAGTTGCCTTGTTTTACTTCCTTACAATCTGAACTTGAGCTATGAATTTTATGGTGAGAAAGTTTTGAAAAAGATTTTGTCACGTCTTTATGGGGGAAAAAAAAGAGCATGGTGGTTTTAAACTCTGCAGGAAGTGTTCCACTATCTTTATGGATCTGGTAATAACCCAGTGAGCTTTACTGTGTATCTTTTGAACATGTCACCTTGAATAAGTGAGGTACTGCACTATTTATTCATGCCTGGTTGGACATTAAACCTCCACAGCCATCATCTGGTCACTGTGGCCACAATAATTTTCTTCCTGTGGCTTCTGTATTTTTTTAACTATTTTTTGCTTAATGCTCTTGTTTCAAGTGACAGCTGAAACGTCCTCCAGTATTTATTGGGATGACCAGCATTTCAGGTAAAACTAATTTTTTTTTTTTTTTTGGTGTCTAGAATTCTTCCATATTATAATGTTTTATTATTAAACTAACACTGTTTTAGAAATGTTTCTATTTGGTTTCATGTCCTATTCATATTTATTTGTATCAATAGAGTGCTGTGCTGGATGCCAAGAGCCAGGTCCTGCTGAGTGCCTCAACTGGAGGAGGCCAATCTGAGAGGGCTGCCTTTGAAAGGCTTCAGCTGAGGGAGGTCTCCTGGGACTGGGAAAAGGGTAACTTTATGCCTGTCTTCAAAAACATCAGAAGTGAGCATCTGGTCACGTGAAAGCAAGTAGGTGGTTGGGATCGGCCAGCGTGGGTTCACAAATAAAACCACATCTGAGTGGCCTGTGTGCAGCCTGTCTGCCATGAGGGGCCCATCTGTGCGGCCAAGGGGAGCCAGGTGCCCTCAGGCTGGCTTTGGTGAGGCTTCCAACACGGGCTGTCCCAAAATCCCAGCAGGAAAATGTGGGCATCAAAGGCAGGGGGAGCAGCTACAACGAGCTGTAGGACAGCCTAGGCCACCAAGCTCCAGGCGTTGGACAGCTGCTGGCAGCCCGTGACAGCCACTCAGCTCTGTCCCTCGGGCCAGTAGCACCAGACACACTCAGCAGTGACCTGTGCAGGCAGATCCCCTGGGAGCCCGTGCGGTGGGGTGGGGAGTCCTTGGGAAGGACATGTATGTGAGTGCCAAACCAGGAGCCTGCTTTTCCAGTGGTGTGCTGGAGAGGGACCTTGGCAAGCTGGAGACCTGGTGTGGTGGGAACGTGGGGGGCACAGACAGATGCCAGGGAAAGGAGCTGGGGAAGGAGCCTGCTGTGCAGTATGGCTGACTGGCCAGCACCAGCAGGAGCCCAGCGGGAAAGGGCCTGGGCAGGCAGGGGACACCCAGATCTGTGGTGGACAAAGGGAGCTCAAGTCTGCAGCGCAGTGCTAAAGTTCTGCAGTGCAGAACCGGGCTGAATGTGGTGCTGTGATACCAGAGCCACAGGCAGCAGCTTAGGGGACGTGCAGAGCTCCTCTGCACAGCTGCACCCAGAGGAACGTGTCCAGCCTGGGGCTTGTGGTGTGAGAGAGACCAACAAACGGAAACAAGTCTGGGAGAAGGTCAAAAGGTGGCCAAGACATGAGCACATTGTGTTCAGCAAAGTGAGGTGGGTGTGCTGCACTCAGAGAGAAGGCTGCAGCAATTCTGGCCACTGTCCTCAAGTGCCTAACCCGGGGTCACAGGGAAGAGAGATTGATGTTTCTCAGAGAAGCACCATGAGAGGATGAGAGAAGGCAGCCAGAAGCTTCAGGAAAGAATATTCTGACTGTATATATGTTAAAAAGGTTTTGAAGTAATAGGAGGTAATTAGCAGGTTGCACAGGAAGGTTATTGCAATACCTGCCCTTGAGTAGTAGGCTGGACCAGTAGCACCAAGCTGAGACTCAGCTACATGCTAGATAAAGGTTACCAGTACTTATGGTTCCTAACTGTACAATTTTAAAATTGTCTGTCACTTTAAGTCCACTGCCTATAAATTAGGAACTGTCTGCTGAAAAATCAAAAGTAATCATTGTATTACAGGGCAATTAACAGCTGGTGGAAACTTTACAGCAGTTAATACTGACTGATGATTCACAACATGGTAGACACCTGCTATGCCTGAAAAAATGAAGACAAACATCTTGCCTGCAACAGGCTGAAGAAAGAGAACTGTAAGGAGGATGTACCTGGAAAGGTGAGGCAGTCAAAGTGACAGGGAGGGGAAATTATTTGTACTGCAACCCTAAACCAGGACATATTGTTATTGGATTTTGGAAGGGCTGAGGCTGTATTTTTCAGACCAGAAAATGGACCTTGCAGTAATTGCAATGTGATGTGTTTCAGGCCTTTGTGAGTTTTACCAAAACAAATACATCCATCTTCCATGAAAGTATTTGACTGTAGTGGTGCTGAAAAACACATTTGTTAGAAGATGTTAGCTACTGTGAGCTGTTTTGCTAGGCTAGAAGCAGCCACAGCACAAAGCCTTCTTTTTGAAGAACTGCAGTTTGCACTTTAGATATACAATGTAATTTCAGCAGATTTAAATGCCCAACATGCTCAGCAGCCAGGTGCTGTCAGAGTATTAAATCTGAACTACAGTTTTCAGGATACTTCAAGCAATGAGCACCCTCTCTAGAGCTCCAGACACAGCTCTTGTCCAGCAAGGGACATTTCCATTTTTTTTCCCCAGGATTTTTTTATTTTCTTCAGGAGGCATCTTGCTCATAAAAGATGTCATATTTGGTTAAGATTTCTCCCCAGAGCTATCCTCCCAAGTTACTTCTCCATTAAGACACTTTCCCTCCTCCAGCTGTGAGAGGGGGAACATATTCCCACTGTTCAAGGATCGATTTCTGCCAGCCAATCTCTCGCCATCCCATGTCTGAGCCTATTGCTGTATTGTCCTGCCTCACGCTCCGATAGCTGACTATCCCTAGCTCCTTCCTTGACCACATCAAACCATGCCTTTGTTTTTCCAGCCCTCTATCAGCCTCTTAGGTATGAGTTCTCATAGCTTGTCAAGATGTCACCTCTTTTCCATCCCCTAAGTGAACCTTTTTCATTTTCCAGTAGGTGCTGGTAAGATTTTTCCATTCTGCCCTTGAACTTAAGAGTTAAACTGCCTAAACTATAAAGTCACCAAAAGACCGCCTTCAGTATCTTTCCTGAAGCTGACTTATGGCAGCAAAAACCCAAACCCACCTCCTACCCCTGCCCTAAAATGAACCACCACCACTGCAGGGAGAGTAAAAACTGTCGTAGATTTTGTGATGTCAGATTTTAGCAAATAAGAAAGCCTAAGAATAGGGGACAGCATAACAGTGACTCTTCTTATTTTATCTGTCTAAACTCTGTCAGCCTTGACTGTACAAAGCACATTTCCTGGCAAATATGATGCTTGCCTTAGAAGGGTCAGTGATGCCTGCAAACTCTTCCTTTTCAGGATATATTATCTCCTCAGGAAGGGAGGTGGTAGCTTGATTCAAAACTAATTTTCACGTTGAACTGTGCCAAATCAGGTTTTCATATGCAATTTGAATTTTAAAATGTTCTCTAACGTTTTCTGCAAAGGATGAATGAAAAATGGATCTTCATTACTTGACTTCACCGGAGCTGCTCAGGGGCTCTCACAGCTGAATAGTGTGAGTCTACCCCTTGTCCAACAGGGCAAAGTAAATAGCAGGGGTTTGTTTTATGTGAGAACAAATGCACTGGCTCCACCCCTGCTCTTTCTTGCCTGTATAACTCCAATGGGAGTTATGTTCCTCTTTGGACCACAGTCCAGTCACCCTGGAGAGCAGCTGTTTGCAGCGTAGCCACGCTATGGAGGGTGCACGTGTGCCTTATGATGTGTTCTGTGCTGGGGCTTTGCTTCCTGTCCTGCAGAATACCTGACTTGCATCAGAGAGACAGGAGATCTGTTTCCTGCTGTCTGTCTGCATGTGAGTCCAGGGCTACAGCAGTCTCCTTCCATATCTTGAAAAGTTAATTCTCCAGAGTATCTCAAGTCTATGCCTCCCTCCTTTCCAGAGGTTTTTCCTGCATCTTGGCTTCTTGCCTCCCTCCCCCAGTGCAGAGGCAACCAGACTTCATGTAGAAAACCCCATCCAGTATGAGGTTTACCTGTGATTTTCCCAGGTGAGTGTTTGCTGCTGAATTATTCATCCCCCAAGGAAAGGGAGATGGGAACAGGAACACAATGTCTGAAACCAGGCTGAACTTCATTAGGAAATGCTTTTTACCTGTGACAGAAAAAAACAGAAATCCCAAACTCCAGTTCCTTGCTGATGCTAAATAGACTTCAGTTATGTTCTCCCCCTTCTCCACTTTGGAATACATGAGGGTGGGAGATCATGCAAACACAGATACTTTTTACCACGTGTCCCCTTTGTGGTGCCAGACAGGGCACCAGGCTCGTGAATCAGCTTCAGGGGTTACTTTCTGTAAATGATTTAGCATGGGAGATACTGATTAGTGGTAGCAAAGGCACCAGAATTGTTCAAATGTAGAGAGTGATAAGAATTACATCCACATTTTCAAATGAAAAAGTTAATTTTAAAATAATTACTTGCTGTTCCCTCCCTGGGACTGAATGCTGGGAATGCTCTGGTGCCTTCTAAATCACCAGAGCTGGCCTGCTGTGCAGTCCTCTGTCAAGGAATAAAAAGCATTAAAGAGTTTTATTCTCCTTCTGAAAATACTTAACTCCTTATGTATGTTGTCTGCCATTGCTCTTATCTATTTTTCAAGGGAATTCAAGGGAAATTTGAGACACTTTAAATCTGCTTTGCGACTTCTTGCCGTGTGCTAGGATGATGCTCCAGCAGTTCAGGGAGGAGGCAGCAAGATGAGAGTGGCAAGGTAAGCTGCAAGAGAAGAAGGAGCTCTCCCTGCACTGCAGTGATGTGTGAGCTACTGAGAGGTACATTGCACTCACAGGCATTTAGGGAGGAAAACACATTTACAAACATGACTGTCAGTTTTTGTTTACATTGTAAGTGAACAAGAATTAAGTTGTGATTTGAAATGTTCTTAAGTTGTCGCTTAAAGACAACTTTTAAGTGAAGACTTAAACTAAAGAGCTGTTTTACAGATGCTTGATAGATCTTATGAAGTGGACCATTCCTCAGTGCCAGGAACTTCATTTCACCACTCCAACCCATTCTACTGGCATCTCTTTTTCTGTGTCTTACAAAATATATTTGCATGCTAAAACACTCAATTTCTTTTCTCATTTTCTTTTGCTAGGGCTACAATTTTAACTGCCAAATCTTATCCTGTGACTTGAAAAAGCTCTGATGTGCAGTAAGCTCAGAAACCCTATTCATTTTCCACAAGGCACATTTACATTTACTATCAACATCTCCAGAGCTGGCAAATGTTCCAAGTCAAGGAATTACCAGAAAGCAATGAAGAAACTGGGATAGTGATGGTTATTTCTTTCTATTCATATGCATGTGTTTATTCTAAAGTAGACATTCAACTCCCTACTTCTGTAACATAGAACATTGATATTGAAGATAGAACTTCAATAGAACTTGAACTTTGTATTGACATGGCCAGACATGCTTTAAAACATGCCACATGGAAAATGTATTCCTAGTTTGACCTCATCTTAAATTATCGGATTCTTCCAAAATATACTTGGATGTTTCCAGAGAGTAAGGCCAATAGAAATGAATTACAGATAGCAAATAAAGTTTCTTTTAAGAAAATAGGAATAAAAAAATTACAATCGTCCTCTTTCATTTTAGGAATATATTTCACCACATTGTCAAAGGAATTATCTTCTCATGACAGATAGAGAACATGAAAATCATCAAACTTTTTTTGGTTGGTATTTGGAAGGCTGATAGTGGAGATTGTTCCCACCTTCTCTCAACTCTTGGCTGCATGCTTTCAGCAAGCAGTTCACACAGTGATGTGTTCCAACATATCACCTACTTGCTTTCTAGTTTCATTTAAAATAAGAAAATTTTTATTCTGTGGGTGTCTCTTTCACATGCAGTGGAGATAAAGGGAGTTTTTTGTATTGTGTGCTCATGAAAAGAAACATCAGGACCTTAAAACCGGCTAGTGATTTTTGGAAAAAAGGAACACAGGGGCAGTTCTAGCAGGACTGAATCAAAGCAGTCTGAAACAGACTGCCAGGGCCCTGTGCTGATGGGAAGTCAGCCTCTTGTCCATTATCTGTTATTAAAGGGAATAGCTGAGAAAGTAAATTGAAGATCACATCACAGTTCTTTTCTTTGCCTTATAACAGCAAAGATGAACAGTTATGCCATTTTCCTCAAACAGCTGGGTGTCCTGGCCACAGCTTTTGGAAATCTTAAATACTTGGCTTCTCTGATCTTTGGCACTTACCCTGCAGCTCATGACTGTGATGCAGTCAGCCCACAGGCGGGGCTGCCTTGGCGTGGTACTCCACCTGGAGCCAGATAAGCTGATCTCTATGAAGTATGGGCACGTGTTGTAAAGAGGAAAAAATCAAACTGTACCAGTAGAGCGGTTTGACTGATTTTGTTATTTCTGTGTACTGTTAAGGAGGCATGATACTTGGTCTGCTTATACTAGTGATAGAGGGAATTTTTTGCCCTATTTCGTGGGATGGGTCTTCTTATTTCTTGCAGCTTTAAAAACAAGTAAACAAACAAAATGTTTCTGCTGTGTTGAAACTCAATTTTCAGAGTTAAATCTTAGAATAACAAGACTGACTAGAGTCCCTTTGGGGGATAAAGAGGCCAGAAAATTAACACCACCACTTCCCAGGAGAAATGCATTTCTTCTTGGCACTGATTGAAAGTATAGAGGGTAAATGTGAAGCTCCAAAGAAATCTCTCTGTAGGCATTGTAAGAAATTTAGAGCAGCTGCCAAGCATTTCTGCATTTCACACAGAGACTTCATACCACGAGGACAACAGCAGACCAAAGAAAAGCTCAGTAGAGCTTGTCACACCTGGAACAGCTGAATGTAGGTTTATAATAGAAATATTCAGTCTGCTAAGAAACTTTCAGATTGATTTTTTAAAAAAAGAAACAAAAGGAAGATAAAATATGACTTACTGTTGCATGCAAACTTCTCACTGAGCGTCCTTCTTCCCCCTTTTTTTAGATGTATTTTATATACTGAAATTTATTTTTAATATTCTCAAGATATGGCTACGTTAGAAGAACTTTTTGAGTTTTTTAATTAGGTAGAATCTGATTTTGTAATTAATTGTATTTTCAGAGAATCCTCCCATACTGTCATTGATCTGCCCAATGCCTTCTCCTGGAGATAACAGCCTTGTGACTGAAGTACACTGCTCAGCCCCAGTTCTGACATGGCCTTTGCTTGATCTCCTGATGACGGAAAAATACAGTGGACAAAAATGTCATGGAACTTCTGCATAAAGGAATTTCATCTAAGGGATTTCCTTCACTAACCCAGGAATGAAGGAAACAGGAAAGAGGGGAACTAGAAAGAATTGCACCCCTAAAATCTGTAAGTCTCTGGTGAGCAGAATCCTTGCAGCCCCACTGCAGCTGTCTCACCAGCTGTGCTCCTCCCATAGTCATGCCTGTTGAAATGAAAATCAACAATCTGTATATTAGAAATTCTGACTTGATGTGCAGATAAAGACTAACAATCTGTGATTCCTTCTAAAACTCCATGCTACCTTGAAATGCAAAATTAGAAATAAAAGTGTAACTCTGTTGAGTTGCACTAGGGATATTTGATTTCTTCTGTATCTCAGAGTAAAGGAAGTAATGCAGATAGATCGATTTCCTTGTGGCCAGCTGCTGCTATTTTAAGATGAGTGCAGTTAAACTTGCATACAGCTTTTCTCCCCTTTAACACTACAGCTTTAAGTTGTAGAAGTTCTGCATGTCTGTAAAACTGAGACTACTAAGGCTATGTTTTAAATACACTGCATGTGCAAGAATTATTTAATTAGGAGAGTCAACATTGCTTCCCTAAAAGCAGACTAATGAGAAATATGTTATTAAAGGAAAAGGATGCTTTTCTAAAGCACTTTGCTAATTACTATCCTAAAGTCATTAATTATTTCAGAGTTTGTTATAAGTCAATGAAATTGTTTTCCACAGAGTCTAATGAGACATTTAAAAATATATTATATGGTAAAATCTTACTTATGAAAAGACATATTAAAAACTTAACCTGAACTGATATTTATCATGATGTAAGAAAATACTAGTGATTCTTTTTTATAGGCAAATACTTTTATACCTAATTAGAGCCCATAAGCTAAATTGGAAAGAAAAAGCCCAAAAAGCCAACATGCAAAGCCTTACATCTGGAATTATTTACTTAATCTAGAACCAGGTTACACTGGGCTAAGATCTGTGAACAGTGGAGATGAATATACCATGATGCAGTTAGAAAATATGCTTCATAGTACTACAGAATTCTGTTGGAAATGTTCTGCTGAATGAAATTATTGCAGTTTGAAAAAATAGGTGGAAACCCAAAGCACTAGCATTGAGCTGGAGAACCAATTAGATGTAAGATCAAAGAATCTCTCAAAGTGGATTAGGATTGATTTTCTACAGAAATTCCAAATATAACTCAGAGTTGACAATGGAAGAAGACTGAAGTCTGAAGCAAGTTGAGCACATTGATTTCACCCTGGACTGGAACTTTTCCTAGAGCCCTAGAAAGGTGCAGAATGGTGGAAATGGTGCCAACTGGATTGCAAAGGACAGTCGCCCACAGCAGATCACATCTAGCACAGCAATTCCTGCATATCAGCAGAAATATCCTTGGGAAGCAACCTGTGATCCTCCTGCCAAGTCCTGGCCTGCTCAGGCAGGAAGCAAGTCAGTACTTGTCTGCATCAGCTGTGGCATTTTGAACCATCCAAAGCCCCTGGTGGCAATTCCTGCCCCTTGTCTTCTTGTCCAACTAATACGTGGGTCAAAGAGGTGTAAATGGATACATACCCCTCAATATGTATGCTGTATGCCAGTTTAGACTCATTAGCCAGTATGTAATTATGCCTGATTTCCCATCACTCCTGAACTTGATCCATTAAGAAAACTTTTATTCTCTGAGACAGCAATAACTTGACCTTAAATGAACTGAATGTGAAATTGCCTAGTGATTGATTTTTCAATTCAATTATTTTTCCTTCAGAAGTTAAATTTAAATGTGGCACTTTACAGTCGACAGAATCTAGGTCAAATAGATGGGATATTAATAACAACCCATCCTGTATGAAATCTAGGGATTATACTTAGCAGTAAATTCAGTTTGTGGAATTCTCTGAAGACTGAATTTTATGTAAGCAGCCATCTCATACAAGACAAAGGCACAGGCCAGAGTTTCCCAGACTTTTCAATACTGACCTGGGACCCCTTCCTCCCTGGTGTGCTTCCTTCCTCTACCAATTCTGGGCGTCAAGAGTGTGGAAAGTAGAGGGTTTCTAGATTGAGACTCTTCTTTGCCTTGTTTAATCAGTTTTCTTTCTATCCTCATAGAGATTGGCTGAAGAAGAAATTGCTATTTGCCTTGCATAAGAATAACTACAAATGAAGACACAGGGTTGCTCCCCTCAAATCCCAGAGGGAAGCAAGATCATGTGCTGGCCCAGCCAGAAGCCAGCTGAGTTAAAAGGTGTTGGACAGCATCCAGTCCGACTAAAACACCTCAAAAGGGAAAAATCCAAAAACTAGACCTTGCAGAAATGATAAATCAATTAAAATGTTATATGAGCTGAAACGAAATAACAAAAACTTGGAAATATGTAGTTTATGTGTGCATTGGAGCCAATTTGCTTGTCCAAAAGATACTAAAGACTTTAGTGGTGCTGGTCTTTCCTTACTGCAATGTTCTTTCTATAAATTGCTAGTAGGTGATATCTAAGAAAGGGGTGGCCATGCCACCTTGGCATCCTGCTAGCTGAGCATGCTTTGCCCCCATGCAGACAGCAAGTCCCACAGTGCCTGTGTGAAGTGAGGGCAAGCTTATTCCTTTGTATCAGGTGTCTAATTAACAGCCCTGGAGGACACTAATTGATCCAAGCTTCTGGTCCAGATGAAAAGAAGGAAATGCCCTATGCAGTAAATTAATGTAGAAATGGAGAACTGACCAAGTGATGGCCTACAGAAATGGGCAGGTATACTGTGATAGGTAGAACAGTGTTGAATATTTTTTGTTGAAAAAACAAAATTTGGAGAGGGGAAGATAAAGAACAAAGATCTACAAAGAACTACACCTGCTTGGGAAAAATATTACTTCACAATCTACCAGGAAGAGAGGAAGGAAGTAAACACTTTTTAAATTAAACCCTGGAATGAATGGATGTGTCCTATCTGATGCCTTTCCAATTTGTTTTTTCATCCTGTAGATCTCGTGTAAGTGGGAGTTCGAATGGCTGGTTGAAAAGCCTTTAAGGCCAGACACAAGAAGAATGACTTCTTCCAGGCTTGCTTATGAGGACTGTAAATCCAGGCAGACTTTGGAATAACTCCTAGCAAAACCACAGGTAGGCTGGTGTCACCCACCGCGGTGCAAACATCTGGAGCGTGTGGTTTGCATTCTGTTGCTGTAATGCAAAGTGTAGCTACACAAAGAAAGCCATGGGGAAATCAGAAGTGTGGCCCCCTTATTACTGTGTCAGTTTATTGGCAGCTAATGGCACCCCCCATATACCTCCCCACGCACACCCCCGAGTTCCCAAATCCTTCAGGAAGCACGAGCCACGGGGCTGGTGAGCCTTTTGATGACACCTGGTGGCAAAATTGGAATAACGCACCAGAAACGGAATCGTATATGGGCGATAGCCATGTTACTGAAACTAAAGGGAAATTAAATCCATGAGGAACTAATGTGAACTAGAGGCTGGTAGCTAGAAGTGGAAAATAATATGCTAGGAATGAAATGGAGAAGCTAAAAACACTACTTTAAGAGGCAAACCCAGCTCTGATAAATGTGTTACATATCTGTATAAAGCAGTCCTTAAGGAGGAGCCATAACCGGCTCTACGGGATCAGTTACTGCCTGCTTAAAAAGAGCTGTAAACAGCAACAGGAGAGGATTAATTAGTTTAGTTCAGTGAAGTTGTCTCCTTGGATACCATTCAAGTGACTTCCACCATTGTTCATGTGAAGTAACCAGGAACACGAGCATCAGGATAATAAATACCTGTGTTCCAGATAAACATTTATCATGTGAATTTGATGAGGAATAATCTCTTTTCAGAGGATACATTTTGGGTTTGCTTCTAAACACCTTGTAGCAGGCAGGGAGAAGGGGGTAAAGAAGGGGCCTGCACAGGGCAGCCCTCCCCAGCATTGTCTGGAACCTGCCAAAGTGGCCAGGGAAGAAGCCACGGGCGCCTTTCATGAGCTGTGGGCAGGCTGTTTGAGGATGTTACATTTATGTCTTTTATCGCCAAGCTGGATTTGTGAGGCTATTAAACACCAGGTACAAGCCCTGAGAAAGCCCTTTCACTGATGAAAATGTTTAGTGCTTTTACTTTTGTTTCATTTCTCGAACATGCTCCTCCTGCACCTTGCTGATGATGTACTGAGAGAAGTCTGTCATCGCTGTCACAGACTCTCAAAATACTCCAGATTTCTCCCGTCTCACACAATGATTCCATTCACCCTAAAGTTTTCCATTACATTGCTTTTAGCTGTTCTGTGTTGTGTGTTAACGTGATATCTTCCCTTTGCTTTATGGGAACAGCCCTGAAATCAGCAGAGGAGCTTCAGTTTAGCTTCTAGTTGCCATGTGATGTCTGCTGATATGGTGTGGACTGGGAGATGTGTGCATAGCACAGGAGGCTGTGCCAAGCCTGCTGCTCATATCCTCCTGCTCCTCTCCTGCCGCGTGCCGCGCAGTGAAAGCGCTGGGGCTGCATGCAGCCTGCCACAGTCCCTGCCCAGGGCACAACCAAATCACCAGTTTGGGATTGCTCAGTCAATTGAACATTCTTTTTAAAAATGTAGTAACTTACACTTCACAGAGAAGCAGTGAAATTAAATAATTGGGTTTCTCTTTGTTTTAAATCTCTGAAAAATTCCTGGCTAGTCAATTATCTGAGGGCGCCAGCCTTAATGATTCGTACATGATGACACACATAGCTCCATTTTCCTATCAGAATGTCCTCATTTTCACTCTGTAATATCACAGTTAAAGGTCAGCAACTACTTCAGTATTAGGACTATAAGCTAGAAAAGAAAGCAAGCAGGGGACTTCAAAAAGCTTCCTTCCTCCCACAACCTGTCAGTAATTTCTTTACCATTGGGACAATATCCTAAACTTTAAATTCTTAGTTTGGGACTTTTTATGTCATTTTAATATTTTCCCAAGGTTGAATAACATATCAGTCCTGATTATGTGGAGTTTTTTATAATTCTATTATTTAAATAGGTCAAGCAAAAAAAAAAAATTGTGAAGAAGAAATAAAATAATAATATTTTCACAATATGCAAGTGAAGCCTGTGTCCAAGCTCCAGCTAAAGCAAGAGTTAGTTATTTTTGCTAACAAGTAAGGAGAGGTAAATGAGAGCCCTTGGCTTAGATAGCAGAGACTAGATATGCAGAGATCTGTTTGCCCTTAGGGCTGAACTGGATCTTCTCTCACCCAGAGGTGCTGCAGCCCCCCAATCAACCCTGCTGCTGCTGAGACAGGAGCTGCAAGAGCAGTGATTTGCACAGGATGGGGGTGCAGCCCTCATCAGCCCCCATGCAACATCTGCTCTATACCAAGGCTCCAGCAGAAAATAATAAAACAACCTGTTCTTTGTGCTAACTGAGGCTAGCACAAGATGCAATTAGCTTGAATTCCAGGAAGATTTAAATGAGATGTTAGGAAAAAATTCTCATGGTTTGGGTGACTAAGCATTGGCATAGATTTTCAAGGCTTTGTTCTTAAAACGTACAACAGAGGAGATTTCACAATCCCTCAGCAAACTTTTGCCAAAAAATGACTCACTGCAGCGGAATGTGTTGACTGATACCTTGAGATCCCTTACCACTCTCGATTTTAATAATCTGTGTAAGCACAGTTCATTGATTTGCTGCTTTGCTCAATCATTTGACATCTAAGCCCCAGTAATTGCATCAAACATCCTGTATCAGCTGCTCAATGGTTGCACTGCACAGTACTCAGATGCATTTTTACTAATTGGCTGCTTCTCTTTTATTATTTAATGTGTATTAAGTTTTAGCCTGACTCATAGAGAACACTTCAAGTACAAGAGCCAAACAATAATTAAAGCTGTTAAAAATACATTACAGCAAAAAATAGAAACCAAGAGTGATGAGTGGCATATTTGCTGTTTTTTTCCCAGAAGTCCCCAGTGTGAAAGATTATATGGTACCAACAGCTCAAATATCAAGGGAGGCTTGTGGCCTTCCTGTTAAATAAATGTATTTCCATCAAGGATTTTTTTTTTTTTTTTTTTAAATACCAGTAATTCAAGAGTTAAGAGTAATTGTGAAGAGCTTTCCCCAGACTAGCAGTCTGGCAGGACCACCAACTTCTTACAGCCTTTCTGCTCCTTTTGCTGTCAGATACCTGGTAGCATAGAAATGATATCTACAGACAGTGATCACTGAGGGCAGCTCTTGACTTAGAGGGACAGCTTGTTAACTGAAAAATAAGTTGCACTGATATGAAAAGTCATCTTTATTTTGTCTACAGGAAAGATGGGAACAGTTGTCCGGCTCATGTTGTGAAATGTGTCAGGAAAGCTGCTGGGGCACAGTTTTAAGAAACTCAGTCTCACTTTCCTGCTACCTCTAAATTAATAAAGACCCCATGATGTCCCCATTGCTCATTTTGCAGCTGCTGGAAGGATTTATCACAAATACATTTTTCAGCATCAGTCCCAGGTCTGTCTGATGGATAGGGAAACATCATTTGGGAAATAAATATTTATGATGCATAGTCACTTGGATTCTTTTATTTATATATTGCTCAGTACAGATGCCCATCACAACAGTAAAACCAAAACTGTCCTAGGTTTCAGCATTTATGATTCATCCACTATGGAAGACTTAAATCATCAGCCCACTAAATTGAATGGTTCTGAACTAAATCATGAAGTCTTTTTAAGTGTCAGTCTTTT
This sequence comes from Promerops cafer, assembly GCA_013398275.1. Taxonomy (NCBI): domain Eukaryota; kingdom Metazoa; phylum Chordata; class Aves; order Passeriformes; family Nectariniidae; genus Promerops; species Promerops cafer. The sequence continues at coordinate 2,524,990 of VZSE01009823.1, read as the reverse complement.
AAAGAAAAGAAGTTTGTTACACAGTGTTTGCATTGACCAAAAAGGTTGTCTTGAACACGGGACTTAATAATTATCCTTCAAATACCAACAGCAAAGCTTAGAATACCCGACACTGGAAGAGTAGCTACTGCAGTTGACATATTTCTAAGTAAACCATGGGTTTCAGCAGTGATGTCTATCCAGCTGTATGGCAAAGGGTTTCCAAAAGCTTTGCAAAAAGCAGTGTCTGTCACACATACTGTGAAAATTGTTGTGCTGGGTGTGAGGAGTTGATCGAAAAAACATCTTCTGCCTGGCACTTTACTTTTTTGAAACCCCAGGTGCTTATTTTTCATGCAATTTAACTTTTAAGAGAAATAGTCATATCTGGCCACCAGAAACTGATGTTATTAGTCTCTAGCTCTGCACCTCTCCTCTGAATGGGAAATGATTGCAGGTAAAATACCTTCAGGTAGGAAGATGACTGTGCCTGTAGCAAAGCATTTCAGCCTCTCCTCCAAGGTCAAAAGACACTACTTCAAATCTACTGACAGGAACCAACCTTAATAGACAAGAAATTTGTCTTACATTAAATACAAAGAACATAAGAAAATTATAGTAAATAGTTTAGATGAAAAGCTATCATGCTTTCTTTCTTTTTATGTACAGTATTGGGAAAGGAAAACTTCTGTGTGAGGCTGAAGCATCAGCTTTTCTGTGATAGGCTGAATTACTCCTCAATGTCCCCCACAGCACTTCTTACCAGTACTTTTATTTCATGTGGTCTGAGTCAGCAATCAGGCCTTCACTGTCCTCATTATTGCTTGCACACAGAAAAGATGATCTTGTCCCAGAAAACCTACAGCTTAGGCATATGACAAATAAATTGATGTAAGAAACTACTTTGGGGCCTCTGGAGGGAAAAGAACTGGACAGAAGAATAGAGGATAATAAGTAATAAGAGAAATGGCATTCCATGTAACTACTTTATCACGATGTAATCTTTCTTCCAGAAAGACCTGCCTGGTTTTGCCTGCCCAATTTTCAGGATTCTTCCTACTGCTTCTGGAGTCATCAAGCCTTATCATCCTAAAGTAAGTAAGAAAGTTTAACTGTCTATTGTATCCTTCTCTAAACTGAAGGTTTGGAGTGAGGCATGGAGAGGTGAAGAAGAGATAATGAACTCTCTTTAAAGAGCAGGAGGAAAACCAGCTGCGGGTAGTCTGGGCTTTAAACATGACTGGCAGAAAACCAGCCCAGAACTCAAACCATTCTCTGGGCTTCAGTAGTCCAGGGAAAGCATCTGTTTCCCACTAGGATACTCATTTTATTTACTTACTCATTTACTTTATTTACCTGCTTATATGGAGGTTTATTTCTGTTTGCTTGGAATTAAATACAACTGAATTTCAGGCCTTTCAGGGCTAATCCAGCTGCAAGTAACAAAAGGGAAAATAAAAATTCTGAGAAAAAATTTCACATGGTTATGTTGGAACAGTAGCAAATGCGTGATTTAAACAAAGATGCAATCATAAGAAAGATCTCTCTCAAGTGGCTAGAGGTTCATGGGACTGAATGCCACATGATCACTGAAAGTCAGTCTGTCAGCTGCTGGTGCCTCTTGTGAAGGACTCAACCTGCCCTGTTCAGTCTGACAGCAAGACTTACACGTTTGTCATTGCTGTAGACAATATGCAAGTCAGTCTTTCACACCTACACTACCCCAGTGACAATTCTTGCAGTGTTCAAAGACTGAAAGAAGAGATGGTTATGCATTGATATTCCTCATTTGAACCTCTTAAAATGCTCATATTTCCATCTAAGCCTTTGCAGTCATGTTCCACTCCTCTGCTTACTGTAAACCGCAAGTTTCCACCTCGTTGAAACTTTCTATGGCACTCCTTGCTCTCCAGGACAAACTGTGGAGGAAACTTCCATTTGTAAAGCCCAAAGGTAATGAGAGCTGCTTTTGGCAGCAACGGGCTGGGATAAGAGCAGCAGGCAGCAATCGATGCTGGGTACTTGTTAGCACCAGCATCTTAGGAGAGGTGCCTATTCTTATCCTGCCAAGTGCAAATGAACACCCATTCCCTTTAAAATGCTTGATGCTTAACTGGAATTTGAGACCAAGAGAAGCCCAGCTCACAATCCTTTTTTGACCTTATTTTTCTCTCTCTTTGATACTTGAGTATGAAAAAAAGACCCTTTAATTTCTCTCTTGCATTTGACAAGAAAAAACTTGTTTTATGGAAACACAGAATATGATAGTGGCAGACCTGCACCACATTAAACACTGGGGATTTTTGTTTCAAAGTTTTGAAAAAAAATAAGTTAATGAAGAGTTTTGAGGGCTGTTTTACCCTGAACTGGTTTTATCTGCGAACAAATTTGAAAGCAAAGCCCAGGAAGTATGTGGGGTTTTTTGGCAAAAGAGTATTTCAGTGGAAAACATGAAAGGAAATACTGTTTTTTTTCATTTTGATGCACTTGATTCCACAGAAAACTATTAATGAGTTTTAACCACCAGCTCTTTTGCTGAAATGTAATGTAAGAAATAATGTAATAATTATGTACAGAAACCAATTTTGGACTCTGATATTTTATACTTAAGACTCTTCTGGCACTGGAAGGTGATATATATAATATGGCCTCCTGATGAAAAACTGCTGACTTATAAAGGAAACTGCAGTGCTACATTTTTCAAATTACCATAAACATAATTACCTCCTGCCGAGAATCTGAGTGATAATTCATACCATCATTACTTTCAGTAAAGACTGTAATTTCTTTCAAAATGTGATTAATTCCTTCCTAAATTATAAAAGTCAGGCCAAAAATTTATGTTAGATTGGTAAACATATAGAAATTGTATTATGTTTGCTCAATGCCAGAACATACATTAAATCTTTATCTTTTGTAGCAAATCAAAGAAAACTTTAAATCCTGCCTGAGCTGGTAGGGAGCTGTGAAGAAGAAGTGGTAGCCAGTCAAGCAAGAAGGGGATGGTGTGTTTGTCCATGTGAGCTGATTTAACATGAAACTCATTGGCCAGCAGAGGTGTCTCTGTGCTTCCTTCTGCAGCAACCAAGTTTCCAATCCTCTAGAAAACCCATAAATGTTTGTGGTTATTCCTTTTCAACAGAGGGAGCAGAATTTCACTCCTTATAAATTAGTCCTGTTGAGATTGCTTTCTCTTCTCAGTGACAGGGATAGTACTTAGCTCCAAAAGCTTTTGGTCAACATACCATTCTTCATTTTGTGCATCTTTCTGCCCCTAATATGAAACAGAGAAGAGGATATAGTCATCAGATTCTAGATAACACATCTTCAAATCTAAGACTGAGCTTTGATTTGAAATAGTAGAAGCTGATTTAACAATGTTCAACAGTTGGTGGTGCATGCAGCAAAGACAGCCCCATGTATTCATGTTAATATGGTATTTGCTTTCTTTTTATTCAGCTCATTTTGCTTCTAATTTTTCTCTTCCTTTACATAATTTCTTTTTTCAATCCTCACTGGTTGCTAAGTAACTGTAGCAGTATTGCTGCAGATGTGCAATAGGCATATCTGATTATTGGTGGTCTTTCTTTTTAGGGAAAAACATCTTTCAGTAAAATAAGAACAATAATGAAAGTAATGATGGCCTGATAAAAGATAAGTTTTTTCTTATCCCAAATTTTTGCAGGTATTCATACATTGTGTCAGCCAATGGTAGAAAGTATTTGGGAGGAGTGCATTATTCTCAAGTGGATCAATCACCACAGGACTATCTCTCCTAGAGATTTATACTGCATTGAACATGACATAAGGCAGTCTTGTCACAGGCTGCACCTGTGGTGGGACTTTCTTCATAACACACTCATGCTAAAACAGGGTAGGCCAGAAGTTGCAAGATCATGGACCCTCATTTTTGTCAGTTTCTGTAAATATTTCTGTGTAGATCATGAGTCTTATCCCTGGCCGAGTTCTGATACTTCTGCCCATGGAGGCTGGCAGTTTCCCTTTGCTTTTGTCAGTACAACACTCCAGAGCTTTAGCCAAAGTTTTATGGGGTTGTAATGCAGGTGGCTCTCGGGGCAAAATGAAATCTCTCAGCTCATTTTCATGGCTCTTCAGAGTTACTGTGTATGTTATTCAAGTCTCACAGGTGTCCTTTCTGAATTCATTTCCCTGAGCACTGCAGCCCCCCTCAGGCTCTTGGTAGCCAGGAATCTCCACAGCAAGCAAGCCCTTGCCTGTTCCCTGTCACCCTTTGGCAGACAGGGTGCCATGCTGTTGTTTACTATCTCTGTTACCAGCTGCTCCTCTGTGTAAGAGAACTGTGTGAGAAGTGCAAGAGTTAAAATCCTATTGATCATTAGGCTGGGAGGAAAATAGCAGATTGCCTATGTGACAGTGAATGATCACTCTACTGATAGATTTCATTTTAGCATTTACTAATTTGGGTGTGTTTGACGTTGTATCTGCAGCGGGATGTTAGTGTAGATTATCAGCAGCAATTATATGTAGATATATTGTCCTCTTAATGTAGGAAGAACAGAAGAATTGTAGTTGTTGACATTATTCAAAACTAATAAATGGCATTTTAAAGATTTGGGTATTGTATTAATTCTTAACTTTTTGTAGCTAGATTAGGATGGTTCCATTTATTTTGTCTTTTTGTATTCAGTTTAATCAAATGTGTCCATTAAGGACAGGATGTGGCATTTGAATTCTTTTAGGGAATGCTTGCAGGAGATTGATTTTTGCCTGTGTTTGCAGAGAGTGAAGGAGTTTGCCCATGTAATCTCCAAAAAGGTCAAATCTTGACTTAATAAATGTATGATTCAGGAACATAAACCTCATTCTTTAGGACATCACATTAATATTTATTGGGGTCTGAATACTACAAAGACCTGCTAATTAGCTACAGAATCTTTTCTGTGTTGGTTAAACTGGCTCAAGAGGGATTAAAATTGCTTCCATTATGATAAATCTGCTAAGCAGTGGACTCATATTCCCATTAATTCCTATGGTTCAGACTAGTGTGTAGGTACATCCTTCTGCCATGACTAATAGTGGTTATGACATTTCTAATAAATTCAGTGAAGAATATTTCTAAGAGGAATCATCCACTATTGCTGATGGTAGAGTAAGAACCAGGCAGCAGCCAGGAAGCCCAGCAGGAGCTATGCAGCTGCATCTGAAGAGACACTGACTGTCCCAGTCCATGCAGAGCAGGAAAGGAGCAAAGACCACAAACCTGGGCTGGGAGTTGCTTAAGGGAAATGACCCAGACATGCCAAGAGAATGCCAACAGTCAGGCCAAGTTTTAAAAGTACAGAAAAATAAAGATGGCCACAGTACTGAGAGAGTGACACAAAAGCAACTCTGAAAGTGAAGCAGGGAGAAGAGGGTACTGTCCAAGGAAAGGGCTGCTGTGCACAGCTACAGTGGCAGTACTGCCTAGGTGAGAGAGAGTATGTCTGTATATTGTGGAAGACAATATGGTACAAACATCACCAGGCTGAGCTGAGCCTGTAAGTCTCCAAGACTCAGTCTGGATCTGGCCCAGAATAAGTACAGCTATATTTGCATAGCGCCAGCCCTAATCAAATATGCCTTGCTTCTGGTCTCTGTTCAGCTGTTTTTCAAATACCTTTGATTACAAAGTTGTGGGTTGGAAAGATAAGATTAGATAAAGCAACTAGTAATCTCAGTATTTTTCTAAAGTGGGAAAGAGAATGTAAGCAGTGTAACAGTTAAAAAAATCTTGGTGCCCTGCTAAAAAATTCCTGGAGTGAGTGGGCTTAAGAAACACTTCCAACTAAAAGCTCATGCCTTATGTTAAGGGAAGAAGCCACAGAGTCAAAACTGAACTGAAAAAATAAGAGGGCAGGAAAACCTAAAAAAGAATCATATGGCTCAGAGGACACTAAGCAGAATCACAAAAATCATTTTTTTCCCCTAAGAAATGTGGCAACTGCTGTTCACAGGCATGCAGAGCCATGTGGGGATAAGAGTATGTTCTGTCAGCCCAGGATCCTACAGCTGAAACTGCTTCTTGACATTACAAGTGGTGATACAGACCAAGGTGGGAGGATACTGAGGAGGCAGGCTTATGTTTCATGGGGAGGCTGAAGTGGAGAAAGGGAAGTAAGCACTATATATGTTTGAGGAAATTTAAGAGAATGCACTCCAATATACCTGTGGTTGACCAGTTTAAACCTTGGAGGCACTTTCTGGATGGGTAAGAGATAAATATTGATGAAACTTGTCTGAGCTTGCATCAACAAAAATTTTGTTTTCACAGAGCACATGGCATCTGATAACAGAGTGATTCAGCTAAAGAACTTTGCACCTCTGTGCAGTATCATCAACATTGTGCTAACTCTGGAGGGATAATTACATTTAAAAAAATACTTGAATGCAGCTGTGGGAATTTTAACTCCTGTAATTTTTTCTATTTGTTTTTCCTTCTGACAGATTTTATTCTAAAGCAGAAAAACATAGTTTCATAAAACTTCATTTAAGTCCCATGCTCCGAATCTTCATGACTCTCATCTTTCACAGAAAGGGAGAATAATGGGAAGGGAGCTAGCCCATCTGCATAAAATATTTACCCAGAACTCCTGATGGGGTAAAACCACAGAGAAGTGCTCTCTGCACTTTGTTATTGGCACACAGAGAAAGTCAGCCCTCAGAAAGCTTCAACTGCATCAACTTTGAGCTCAGCACTTCCCTACTGATGCTTTTGAGCCATCACAACAGGAAGAACCAGAAAGACTCCAAACAAAGTGAAGGTTCTTCCAGAAGCTGAAGGGCATGAGAGAAATTTTGGATTAGCTCCAAGAGAGCCTCTTTTGTCACAGAACTAAACAGAGCTGAAAGAGTCATTGCTGGCCGAACTGAAGGACAGGGTTGGGCAGTGTTCCCAAGAGGCTGAAGCCTCTCTGCAAGCCCTCTTGGATGGTGCTACACAATGAAAACCATGCAGCAAGCAGAGAGGTGGTAGCTAAAAGCATACACGCCTCCTGCAGGCTCTTTTTTGGTGAGTGGGGAGTCAAAATAATGGACTATTTCTAATACTAGCTTAAGGGAATACATTATGTATCATCATAAGCACATTGCTGGGGGCAGGGTTGGGTTGAAGCTGTGTTTGAATATTAATGGTAATCTTCCTTCCCAGCCCCAAGAATACAGTGCTTGGAAGTGGGAAACAATTTAAGAGGTCTCTCAGGGTTTAGCGGTTCCAGAAATCCTGGGTGGGGGCATGAACTAATGCTATATGAGGACCCTGAAATACGTTGAACTGGGGTTTTTTTCCAGTTATTCTGATAACTAGGAGAGAGCTTATACGATTTGAAACCTTTATTTCTTGCTAACACATGTTCACACACACAATGTCATTCTGTTGAGTTGTTTCCAGAAAATTAATTATTCTTTAGAAAGATTTTGGCTTTCTCTGAGGACAGTTGCTACTTTTCTACATTAGAGGAATCTTTTGTCTTTGTTTAACAAATAGGTGCAGTGGGGAAATACTTGCCTGGAAAATTACTGGAGGGAATAAGATGTACAAAGATCTTGATGCTGCAGTCCAAGATAAACAGGACATTGTAATACACTTAGCAAATGAAAATGCAAATCACAGAAAAGTAAAGGAGGAAAAAATACATTCCCTTGCCTGAACATTCAGAGGAAGGGAGTGGGACTGGAAGGTGTTTGACAAGCACATTATTTTCAGTCTCCTGCTAATTTAGTGTTATCAGAATTGCTTGCGGCTGTCATTCCATGAGCAAATATATTTGTAGGAATGCCAGTAGTTTCAGAGAGATGATGCACTTATCAGAAAAAAAAATGTGAGTACTGTGAGGAGACTTCAAGCAAATGATAACTGGTAGAAGAGGTGTCCAGGAAAAGTTCCTGTGCTTATCAGGAGTCTGTTCTTAAAACCTAATCAGTGTGGTGTTAAATTATTAGTTACAGCTAAAGAATCTAATTGGAGTTTTCTTTGTATATGTGAGTTCGACTTATCAATGTGCTTGGCTTCTCTACAAGCTAACAATGAATTAACATCTAAGCAATGAGATATAGTTAAGGCCAATGCAGAGACAGAGCTGGCAAAAAAGGAATTCTTTTTAAAGGGGCTCAAGAAGTAGCTGTACAACTATCTGAGACTTAAGAAGCATTAAAAAATAATTTTTTTAAAAAGGATAAAAAACACAAGTTAAAGGAAGAAGAAATATGGAAACTATGAAGGAAGAAATTTGAGAAAATATGTAGAAAGAAAGAGGAATAGAAGTGAAGGAAAGAAATATTGTGGGAAAGTTTGGAACATAGACAGAAATAGCTTTGCAGAGGACAAATAGAGAATGGTATCAGGAAAGAGACTAAAATATGAGAAAATGGGAAAATGAGAAAATAAAAACAACCACTAGAATTATGGAATGTATAAGCCCCATACCTAGCACTGCAGTCACTGGGTTTCACACTAAGGATTGTCTAAGGATTTCTGCTGAAACTATTCTATCAAAATCCATGAACCCTTGATGTGCCATTGATGCACAGCAATGTGTATCTGTAGGATGAGGCTGCATGCAGCCAGACTGAAAAGTGCCTTGCCTACAGGCAGGTATGTTTCCATGGTATGATCCCAAATGCAGCTCAAGGGTTCAAAGTGATCTTTAGGTCCCCCCCAAAGAAAATCACTCTTCCATCTGTCTTTGGCTACTAAATTACAGATTTGTGACAAATATATCTGTCTGAATGATTCCTACAAAATAACTACATCTCTGTAATTCATATATTTGTTCAGCAGATACAGTTTAACAAGCCTTCTGGCACATATGATTTTACTCCTGTAGGAGTAAAAGGCTGTGTGAAAAATCTTATGTATATTTTTAATCCTTTTAATGACATCAAAATTTATATTCATGTCAATTTTTAAGTAGAGTTTTTCTTCCAGTTTTATGGAGATGGAGGAATCAGAATTAATGCACCCAACAAATTCCCTTAGAAATTTCTACTGTGTGGGTACCAAGTAGGTGCTTTCAAAAACAAACCTCCAAATATTCCAGATTCTCCAGAGCTGGGTTTGCATTGAGGGATCCCGCTGCTAGCAATACCACTGTCAGCCCTATGGTATGTTGGATAGCTTGTGATGCTTTTGCCATGGGTTATTGACTGGGCACTGCAGCCAGCAGAGCTTTAGTGATTCTGCTCCTGCCTTTGGTTACAGCTGTCTGCAGACACGTGGGTATTTGCTCCAGCCGTCCCAGGGCAACTGTGTTTTCCAAAGCATTAATCATTGCAGAAGAGCAAGGAGAATAATTGAAGTCCTGTAGGCATTTGAAACAGTTCAGCCTCACTCTATACTGTGAAGGCAGCCAAGCTTTATGTGTTACGAGACAAATAGAAAATGTTTGAATAGTGTGTGTGGGGAGACAGAAGTAGATTACAAGCCACTCACAGCACCTTTTCCAGAGTGCTGACTAGCTGTTTGTGTTTAGACTAATTTGAGGCTGAGAGAACACTTTAGATCTGCTCCAACTTAGCTCTGAGGATTACAGGGAGGAGGATTTCCTTACTGACTACATTGATGGCTCTCCTGATTTCCAGCACTGCTCATTCCATAGGCTCGGGGACCTTCAGAGATGCATGGATACCAATCTTAAGATAATAGAGATCTGGGCTTATTTTTCTTTGAAATATAGGTTCGTTAATTTCCATCCTTCTACAAATGGGGGTCATTTTAGGTATGCTGCCTCACCCTTGAAGCCTCTCAGCAGGTACTGCTAGTTTGTTGTTTGGAAAATGCCTTCTAACACAGGTTTAGACAGATAAATTAAATAATGTAAAAGCCTCACCTGAAACTGCTACTTGCAGCTGTATGTGCTTTAGATGACCCCAGAACAACAGTGCTACTTACAAGTCACTAATGTCTGATATCTCCCAGATAATGGGTAACTGTTTTGATTTTAGAGATGTATCCCAAAAAAACCCCAAGTAAACCATGCTGCAAAAACCCACAAACCTGCAAAAACACAAACCTCAAGTGGGAATGGTTTCTAAATCAAAAATGGGTGGGAGTTTTTGAGCATCGGTAAGTTGATGAACACTGAGAAGAAGCAGACAAAAACTTAAAAAGAAAAAAAATCTATCAGAACTTTGAGGAACTTTGGGTTGTCTAATACATCAAAACAAAACAAAACCAAACAACCAAAACAAAACAAAAACAATCCCCCACAACCCCCCCGAAAAAAAAAAACCAAAACCCACCACCCCCAAAAAACCAACCAACCAACCAACCAACCAACCAAAAACCAAACAAAAAACCCAATGAGAAAAAAAAAAAACAACCAAAAAAACCCAAACCAAGCCCAAAAAGAAAAGGAAGGGTATGATGCAGTTCAGATATATTTGCTCTGAAACCCTGGATGTTAGAAATCACAGAGGAATACAGACAGACACAACTCAGCTTAAAAGAAATTACCCTTATTCATATAAATGGAGCAAAAAGTTTTCATTAAAAGCGACAAAATGTTATGATAACTCTACTATTATGACCAAAATTACTTTCTTAATCTGCACCACAGTTTATGTTCACATAAGTTTCAGTCAAGCCATTTATTTTTATCTGGTCTTTTGCTGTTTCAAGAAAGAACCAGGAAGATTGTCTACAGTTTTCTCTCATTTGAGACAAATGCAGTCCTGATGGCTGTGGCCTGCAGGGAAGAGCTGCCTTCCTGCCAGAAGAGGAGGAGAGCTGTTAGTATCTGGCAACAGGAGAGGAACAAAGGGAGCTCTGAGACACAGTTTGCTGCTGGTGTACAAGGTGAGATATTTCTCTTTGTAATAAGCACATGCATCATAACATGAGTGAAATTGTGCAGTTGCAGTCCTGAGCAGACATGAGGGCAAATCAGCTCGGGTGTGATTCAGGGTGCAGATGTTGAAGGCTGACAAGGCAGGATAGGAAGTCTATTTAGCAAGCCTCCTTTGACCAGCAAAGACCCCAGTGCAGCCCTGTTTGGCAAACTTGCTGGAGAGCAGAGGGAACTGGGAGTGGGCGCCTGCAGCAGAGCAGCAGTGATTCCTCAGGTGAGCTTGGAACTGCAAAGGCCAGTTGGAGTAACAGGGTGACCAAGGCAAGGGGCTAAAGCCACCAGCAGAGATGGCAAATAATGATCAGCTTTGGACCCATGGAGCTTCAGAAGCTGTGGGCCTTGTTCCTCAGCAGTGTAGGGAACACATCCCCCCAGCCCAGATGCTGTAACCTGCAAGACTGAGGTGTTACCACAGGATGAGAATAACAGCCACAGGACCCAGCACAAGATGAAAGAGAAGGACTATTCATTATATGCTTGCACTTCTGGAAAGAAGTGATTATGTATTAAATACCTTGCTTCTTCTTCCCTGCTTCAGTGAAATATTTTTCTAATATTTGAGTTCATCTGCCATTTGCAAATGGGAAAAATTAGTTCACTTAGTTTTATATTTTCAAGTTCCAGGGTATAAATTTAAGCTGGTGTTTATTAGAAACTTCTGAACTTAGAACTCATATATTTCTGCTGCCAGTAAAAACCTGATAGAACAGTTATATTTACCCATCTTCATAAACATGGTATTTCCTAAAATATGTTGCAGTTAACTTTTGGTACTAAGCTCTAATAAATACTCAGAAATGTTTGAGAAATTCTATATGCTGCCATATACTTCCATATACTCCAAGGCATCATTGAATCTTCAAATTTGTTCTTACTTAGATTATATGTACCAATACCTCTCCTCTAACTACAGCTTGAACATACGCTTTAGCTGTTTCTGACACGTACAAGGTCATCAGTTGCCTCACTCTTGTTTACAACATGCAGAATTATGTTAAATGCCTCTGCCATACTGAAAAGAGTGGCTTATCTTTCAGTGTAGATTTTATAATGTCTAAAATGAGGCACCAGAAGTGATTGGCAATTTGAGATCAGTTTGTGTGAGCAGGCTACATTTCTCCCCTCTACTTTTCTCTGGGGTCAGGGATGCAATTGGTAAAGGTGCTTATAATGCACCTTCCTCATTCTAAGTGTGGGTGCTTGGCAGGATATTCTTCACAGGGATCTCTGATGGCTTTGAGATTCTTTCTTGCTCTTACTCTGAAATTTTCTGGAGATATTCATTTTGAGCCATAAGGCTTGGCTCATTTGTTCTGACTTTCCTTTAAAGAGGGGAAGGAATCATGAAATATAGGCTTCTCTGTATACCCTGGATACTAGCTATTGTTTGTGGGAGAAATTAAATAGATTTAATTTTTATTTTTGTAATCTGAAATTGCTGATAGGACATGGTAGTTATGATCCTTAAACTAGGCTAAATTTCAAAAAATAGGAGAAAAAAAATCTGCAACTTAACAGAAACTGCTGGTAGTTCAGATGTGATTTTTAAAAGATACTACACCTACTATTGACATAACTTACTTTTATTTTTCATTTAAATATGCATGACTTGCTGCATTAGTAACGCATGAAAATACACCTTGCTCTTTCTTAGAAAGGTAAAGTTTCTCTTAACACTCCTATGTGTAGTGTCTGCCTACTATATGTTTAAAACCCAATATATAAACCTTATTTTGTGGATTTTCAGTGATCATCAAGATATTAATTTGCAAACTGTATTTCTGTAGGCCTCTACCATGTACTAATCTCTCAGTGGAAATGCTTGTCTGTTATTTAGCTCACCATACTTTTCTGGACCACTTTCCAATGTTGAAGTTTTCCAATGTTGAACAGTAATCAACTGTTACTTCCAGTAATACAAAAATAGCATGTCATTACCATTTAGCACCAACTGCTTGGATTTAATTTTAAACCATTTCTCCTTTTCCTGACTGAAGAAATGCCTCTGCAATAATTTTTAACCTTTCATCAGCATAATTGCTAAATAATTAACAATGGTTAAATTATGAGAACCTGAGAGATTTGAAAATTATTACTGAAGTATATATTTCACCAAAGCAATGACCTATATGCATCTGCTTCAAAATAAAAGCAAACTATAATTACTAGCAGCAGCAGCACGGAGTCTTTTTATGTGCCAGATCTTCTGATATATGTACTTATTCCTAAGTTACAGCTGCCTTTGTTCCTATGATAGGGCATGAAGATCCATCTCACTGCAAAGAACTACTTGTGTGCTGAGACTGAGCTCTCCTTCTCCAAGGTTATCTCATAATGCTTTGCAATGCCTTCATTTCCATTAATACAAATTAGTTATTCCACAGAATAAGCCATGGAAAACAATGTAAAGGCTCTGTAATACCTTTCTATTTTTATAGCAGATATTTCCTTTCTTCTGTTAGCTGAGCTGATTTGCATTTGCATGCTGAGCTTTTCCTGAGTTTCTCCAGTCTTCTCAATGAGCTCCACGTGCTGATTTTGGATATGTCTTTTATACACCATTTAGGAGCTGACAGTCCTCAGTCTCTCCATCCTGTCCCAGCTCTGTGAGTCATCAGGATTTACTCGCTCTCCTTTGTCTCCTAACTTGGGTTAAAAGTTGCACACAGTCTGCTGGCATCCTGATAACCCACTAAGCTGGTTTCCAACAATGTGTGGGCCCTTATGTCCTCTCCTGCCCTTTGTTCCAGGCACTCCCATTCATTCTCCATTCACCACAGTCTTAACTTTTCTACTGCAACTCTGTGTAACAAGGGGAGAAACAGGAGGTATTTGCTGGTGGGAGTAGGAGAAACCATGGAAGCATGAATGTACAGCACAAATCTGTCAGAAGCCTGGCTGATCTCTAAATGATTTATCTTTCCAGGTCCTTCTCAAGTTCATCCTTTTGGTAAATGTTTGTCTTCCTAGCAGTTTTTGGTAAAATCATGGGAAGTTCACAGTGACTTTCACTCACCATTTTGAGAGTGTGGATATATCCTATATCTATTCACATATCTGCATCTCCCCTGCCTACAATATTCTTTTCACCTTGATGGTGCTTTTGGTGGTGAATATGACTCTGCAGCTGTAACTACCCTTTGAATTGCAATTCCCAATTTCAGTTTCATCCAAGCTTCTCAATAGCCACTTATTTCTTTCTGCATTCTTTCATCTGTTGTAGTGCCATTCATATTCAGACAATTTTTTTTTATTCCTGAGGTTTTAGGGGAAGTAGTGGCAGAGAGCTTCTTTTGTTTTGTTTTTCTGTTAGAGTTTCCAAGTACACAGTCTGCTGAACTATCAGTAGTGTCTATAGAATTCTAATGACCCTTTACTCTTGTCAATTTATTTATGCCTTTGAGCTGTTTAAATCAGAGGCTCCTGGATGGAAACAAAGTGAAGTGGCCGCCTGAGCGTTTTTACAAATAAAAGTAATGTGTCTGGTGCTTCAACTAAATCCCCACCACTTCCTCCCAGAGTATTTAGCACAAGGGTGTTCAGCAGGCTTTGGCTTTGTTGAACACCTGCTCAGAAAATCTGCTGACTACCGGAGGCCCCAGGAGCACAGCAGATCCTTCATGCTTGCTTTTGAAAATGTTGGTCTAACACCAGCACAGCACTGTGATCCTCTCCGACAAAGTCCTCTAAATACAAATTTTAATCAATGCCATTTCCTCATAAATCAGTCCCTCTAGCTTTCTAATTATCAGCACCAGCTCTGAATTGTCATTACACTTCTCATATTGATGTCCAGATCGAAAGTGGTATCTTCCTGTGCTGCACAGGAAAGAATTATCACTTAGCTGCTCTATCAGGGATCTGAGCATAGGATATGAAGCTGATTAGCACACCTTCCTCTCTCCTGTGCACAAGGCTCCACCACTGCAGTTTTCCTGCTATACAGCTATTTTTTTTAATTCCTCATTTGAAACAACTCAAACAAACAAAATCTTATTATGCTTGTGCAGTACTCTCATTTATAGCTATTTTTAAGAAATGTCAGAATGAAATTTGAACCAACATCAGCCTTATTTTATTGTGCAGTTCACAAATAATGTGGCCATAATTGCTGTTTCTCTTTCCTCCTGTGCTAACATTTTTGCAGCTTTCTACTTTTTCTGAGCAGCTGAAAACCTCTAGATTAATAAAAAGAAAGTAAATTTTTACTGGAATGACATACAGATGCCTAAGCTTTCAAAACCACTATGGCATAATTCCACTCTCCACCAAAAAATATGTGAAATGTGTTGGCAAGAAAGTGCATGTACTGTTTCATGTACAGCTAGAATAAAAAGTACAATTTTTATATTATAATTATTTGGAAGATAACTGTGTGCATCCTGTTTTCATTACCAATAAACATAGCTGCTCTATTGATTTAATTATGTCAAAATAAAATGCTTCTATTAGGTTATTTAGTTTCTTTATGATTGGATGTAACTTGGTTATAACTGTTATAGATATTATTGCTGGTGTTTATTGTTAATATAATAATGAAAATGAGAATATGATCTTATTAAAAGTACAATCCTTTTACTGCAACAAATGGTAAATATTTTGCACTTTTTATAAAACTAATTTTCAATTCTTTTAATGGAGTCTTAAATAGATTTTTGTGAAGTGGTGAGAAAAATCTATCCTTCTGCATTTAAACCTGAAATTAGAAATGGAGATTATACTTTTAAAAGATTGTATAGTGACTCAGCACTCAGGATACTGTAGTTTATTAACAACTTTGGGAGCCATGCTCTGTCAGGGAAGCCTAAAAAAGTAATTGAAAAAAATGCATGATGGCCACTGATAAAAATGAAGATATGAGTTAACATGCAGAATAGAAAAACTTTAAGTTTATTAAAGCAGGGAAATTTTAAGGCATAATCTGGATTAAACCCAAATACAATTTTTAATTTACCAAGAATGACACAAAAATACTTAGGGTTTTATTTGTTTTCTGTTTTGCTTTGCTGCAGATTAACTGCTGCGATTTTCCAGACTGCGTATCCGTGTCCTGCTCCCTGTGAGAAGCAGAGAAACGCCATGCATTTTCAGTTGTCATCTGAGATCTATCCTACACACTGGCTCTGGGAAGTAAACTGCCTTTGGTTAGAACAACTTGGGTCTGGACTCAAATGGACACTTTGCAGAACAGAGGTATCCAAAGACAGATTTGTTGGTTTGACTTATCTTTCATTCAGCTCATTGTGCTGTTCCAAAAGACTGCTGGAAATGGAAATCTGCTTTTTAGTCTTTTATATTATTTACATACTTATATGGTTTATAGGTGATCTAAAGTTCAAAGTTGCTAGTGGAGCTACAGAAATATTTGAGATGAACAGGACTCCTTGTCACCAGAGGCAGCCTATACAAGATTTGCACTCTGCTGCAAAAAGTATGTCTATTTCTGCAGATATTTTACTGAAACGAGCAATTTCACATACATGAGTAGTCAACTTCAGACAAGAGCACTAATTGTACTGATGAGGCTTTGCAGGACTGAAACAAGAATTCTGAAAAGACTTTTCCTCCCATTCTATCAAAAATGGTCTAATTTCCTACAATGGGTTGTTGAAAATTAAAAAGAATTAAGGAAGGAGTTGTACATAACTTCCAAGGTAATGTTTGTGCAACTGAGAAATTCTGGTTGATGTCAAAACATTCCCGTGTTACTAAATATCACAGCATAGGTGTAACCTGCCGCATTCTGACAGAGGTTGCCATGTTCAAAAACTGGAATATTGGAGGACCCCTGAACTTTGCTGTCACATCAGGGGGAAGCTATTCAAAGAATGGCACAGAAGCAGCTTAGAAAACCTTGGCTGATCAAATTTGTCAGACAGCAGGAAAGTGTTCAAAGAGAAGGGTTGATACCAGGAAAGGCACAATGGACCGATTGAGTACTGTGAGGGAAGGGCAGGTATGTCTTAACAGGAAGGATTTACTTTTTAACTCAGGCTAGAGTTTGATGAATATTTCCTTTGATGGAAGTGCTGGATAAATCAACTTTGCAGGGAGGAAAGAAGGAAAGAAGCTGGTTTTGATCTTAGTTATTTCTCCAGCCTGGCTCACTGTGTGACAGCACAAATTAAAATGCACAACAAAAGGCAGTGGCAAGAAGGGCAGGTGAAAATGAAGTTAGGGCTTATCAAAGTCTGTCTGAGATGGCCCCCCATGGAGGAGAGCCTGTTCGGAGAGACATGTACCAACAGAGGCAGGCAGAATGGGTGCACTGAGACCCTTTGAGCTAAACCCAGAGCGTGCTTGGTAGGAGGGAAAGGTAGGGAGGAAACCTAAAGAGAGCAATGCCTAATGAGGTTTGTGCTGTTAGCAGGAGGCAAAGCTGAGCAGGCTGCTTGCTTCCCTTACGGCACAACACTGAAGTGTAGACTCCAGGTACTAAGCAGGCCAGAAAGTCTGAGTTCAGAAAAGGACTTCACTTGAGCTAGAGAGGGTGTTGAGGAAGCTTTATAGAAGAGTTGGCACTTGCACTGGTAACAACAGCCAGCAGGCATAAAGACCTCTTTCTGTGAGGGCTTGTAGGTGGCCAGTCAATGAAAACATCTGGGGCTTGTTTATCCTAAGGAAGGTTTAAAAACTTGCTGGTTTTGACTACACATGCTTAGCATGCTCATGAATTTTAAGAAGGAAAGTTCATCAGGACAATTTGCTGCTATGTCAGGGTAAAGAAAACGGAAAGTTTAGTTCATAGTACATTGCGTTTCAATCTGCTCACTGGTACATGGGAAGAATATGAGGGATTTTAACTATCTTTCCTTTAGAAAGGATCGTATGCTGCTATAAAATTTGCTATGAGTCTCTAAGGGAAGGGACTTTTATCTTTTTTTTATGTATAGAAATGTGAATTTTCACATTTTGCAAAATTTTATGTAGAGTAACTTAGTATATGATAATATTCTTAAACAATATTTATTTTTATCAAAGGTTTTCAGCATTACCTTATTAAGTAAAAGTTGTTGCATGATTTTGCTAATCTCTGCCCTATTTTTCCTCTGTCTCAGTATGAGCTGTTCTGAAATTATGTTCATGTACTAGAAGACAAAGTGCCAAGTACCTAATTTAGTACTCAGCAGTTACATCCAAATTTCAGTTATTGTATAACACCAAATACTCTAAAGATGACAAGCTCAAGAAGTACTTGCCTCAGACTGGAAAATTATCAGCACTTTGGATTAGACAGTATTATTCAAATTCCATTTAAATGGCACTTTATTGTCAAGGTGGCCTGAATGACTTTAACAACCTGTTTGTAAAGTGTGTGACCTCCATGACTAAGATAACTATTGCAGCCTGCTTGTCCACAACTGTGCAGAAAAAAGAGATAAAGGAAGAGTTTTACAAACTACTTGTGAATTATGCAAAAAAACAACAAAACAAGGGCCAATCAGTGGGATTTTAAAACACTTGTGTGGATTAGAAACATGTACTGTGATTAGGCTCCCAGGGGTTTTGGATGTGTTTGAAAATCCTTGCCATTCTGACAAAGATTTCAGAAATAATTTACATTAAGGATAAACATACTTCATTATATTTGAAACTTCCCTTTCAAAACGCATTAAAGTTGTACACAAAAGTTTTGACAAAGCAGTGAGAAATATACTCCACACATTCCAAGATGTTTTATTTTTTAATTATAGCTACAGGTGTAATTACTTTCTTTGGAAAAATAGTTGGATTTTTAGCCATGATATTCTCTCTGTCTCTAAGAGAATTTCTGACTCTGGGTGAACACTGAATACTGAGTAATTGAACATCAAATAACACTTGTATCTCTATGAAATAAGCTCTTTTCGACTCAAAGGGTTACAATTTAAAGCTTCTACATGGTCATAATAAACTAGGAAGTCAGGTAGCTCTAAGGACATCTATGCAGATACAGAGAAGAATTTTAACCAGCTCAGCCACTCACTCCTAAAAATTACTTTTCTCTGAAAGTGAAGAGCTCTGCCTCTTATTGCCTCTAAAAATAGCTCATATTATTTATCATCTTTCAATTCACTTTTGCTAATAATGATTGTGATTAGTGTTAGTGTATAATCTAACCTTGAAGCATGCTGCTGTTTGCAATGAAAGAAATTCAAGCCATATGAAAAGGAACCTATGCAGAATCTTTACTTATTCATGTAAATGAATAGTTTTTGTCAATGTAGAAAGATAATCTATTTAGACTTAGAGAAAAGGCTATTATTAGGAAACTCCTTTCAGTTTATCCTCTTTCCAAACACTCCCTTTATGGCCCTCTGAAGAAACTTAGAGAAGAATTTTTTATTCAAGAAGATGCTTGGTTACGTCACCATGTCAGAACTGTGCTAAAATGTACAATGCCACAATAATGGGAAATGCACACAAAAATTGTAAAGCTGTCTTTGTCTTCCCCTTTTCTAAGACTAGACAAAGTAACAGGTACAGTACAGGACACCCATTTCTCAATCCCTGACCAACATTGCCATCTAACCTCTTTTATGCTGTGAACATTTTGCTAATAGTAATTTTGAAGCTGGAAATGAAATGTAAATCTAATGTAAGCAAAAATGGAGGTGGTATTGAGTGTGGCTGCCTCTGCAGTGCTAATACACCCCATGGCTGAAGAGCAAGGGAGTTGCAGTAATCAAGTCTCATTAGAAAAATCCCCATTCTTTCCTTTTTTGTGCTGCAAGCAGAAGAAAGCATCATGGAGCAGCAAATATGGTTCCAGCAGAACATTAGGTGCTTTGTACAGGAGTCATTCAAAATGTCATTGACTATCAGCTCTCTCTCTGTGTTACTTCTACAGTTAGCATTTCAGAGCCATGCCTTCTTAGAGCTGTTGTGCCTGTGATAACTCGTATGGTAAGCAGAGTTCCTTTTCTTCAGCAAACACCAGCAGTAATCCCTGATCAGATTGAGCCATTGGGAGACAGAGTATGCTGCAGGCATCCCACCAAACCTGCTCAGTGGTAAGGAACAAGCACCTAACAGAACAGGAAAGTTGGTCCTCGTGTCCTTCCCCTGTGGCCACAAACATGACCTGAGACATGCCCATCTCCATTCTGCTGCTCTGCACCTTCTGACTGAAGCTATAGGATCAGGATCCCTGCCCTTTTATCTCAGGTCATGTTTGTGGCCACAGGGGAAGGACACGAGAACCAACTTTCTTGTTATGTTAGGTGCTGTGCAGAAAGGAAGGCATTCCCCCTTGTATCAAAAATGCTCAGGGTCTACTGCCAGCCATAAACCATTTTCCCTTCACAAGATTAAATAAATTTGTAAGGAAATGACTTTCATATTTAAGAAATCTGAGCAGCAAAATACTAACCACAGATAGCTTTGCTTCCTTTTAAATATTTCTCAGGAAATGCAGCCTTTAGGCTTCTATTTTATTTTATTTTATTTTATGCGAGAAAGACCAAGTTATGAAGAGTATATTTCACAGAAAATAAAAAGTAATTAAAGAAAGTAATAGAAGTCACTGCCTAGTTTGCTCACAGTCCAACAGCCTCTAGTACTTGGAAAGACATGATGAGATCAGGGGATACTTTATTGTTTCTACCTGAATATTAAGCACATGAAAAAAAACCACAAAACACCCCAGATTCTTCAGAATCTTGCGAAGTTTCATACTGCTGTATCTCATTACAGGCATGTCACTCATACCTTTACAAAATGAAGGGTTTATCTTCTTTTATATATAATTGAACTGAAGAACTTCAAAATTATGGCCAAGCTTTTAAAATATTGTTTTACACATCCTCTGATGAGTACAATAAAACATAGATCCTTCTAAACCTCCTAGGTGCTGCCTACACAGAGTGCCAGGCTTTCAGCCTGTGCTAGTTAGTAAAAGAAATCTCATGAGTTTGGGCTATTTGGGACTTGAGTGTCAAATTCTATTAAGAGCACAATTTAAGGCTTTGTTGTAATTGTTTCAGAAGAAACAATCACTCCTCAGTTCAGGATTAAAACCTAGTATTTGTGTTTAAAGGGGCATTTTAAATCTCAAACCAGCAGGCGAATGTGGCTTACCTTCAGAAGCCAGTGAATGGTAGCCTATGTACTGAATTCCGCAGATCTTTTGTTTGTTTCTGTGATGTTTTGAATGTGCACTGAATGCTTGTATGTTTCTGTCACTTTCACTTCCCAAACCTCCTGATACTGTTTATCAACATAGAAAGAGCCTTTTTCACTGTTTTTCTAACATGAATCTGGCTGTAGGACAAATACAGAAGGTTTTAAAGTAGTAGATGCCTCTGCTTCTTACCTGTGAATATGATACCATCTTGTCATGATCAGAAAGCTCCATACAAAAAACATTCTACAGCTTTTATTTACAATTCATTGCTGCCAGCCTCTACTTATCCCACTGCATATAGTTCTTTGCTTATTTTCAGTATACACCTTTTGTGAATCGGACTGTTCTGTAAGTTACACCTCTAGCCAATACACTGGATACTGCTGGCTTACATTAATTTAACTGCTTACATTCATTTTTGTGCTACAAGTAAAATCAATTGCCTATCTGTTGCACGGAGATGTGGAAGCGAATAACAAGCAAAGCAGCAAGGTAAATCACTCCAGGTGGAGGATTTCCAGCCCACTGGGTGCCAGGCTGTGCCTGGCAGCACCTGCCTGTGCCCAGGGGCAAGTGGAGCAAGAGGGAACGTGTTTTGCAGGCCTGTGGGGTGCTGCACAGGATGGCCAGTGTCACATCTGGTGGCACCTGAGATCAATGGCACCAGTGCCACCCTGAGTTGGTGTCTAGTAGAAGTGTATGGGGTTTTGTTTTTGTTTGAAGGCTGATTTTTCTAGAAGTGCAATGACTGAAGCTGGAAGCAGTAACTCTGTTGTGAGAGCACTGCTCTGCCTCGTAACAAAGGCTCTGTTGTGCTGGCACGCAGCACAGTGCCCAAAGCTCAGGATGTTTTCAGCCTATATGCTTTCATTTGTATTTGAGTTAATCTGGCACAGCTGCTGCAGAATAACACCATATATTAAGGGTCATTTTAATCAAATGGATCCTTGATACTCTGATTTCTTCCTACTGGCAGTTTGCACGGAAAAGGGAATTAACTACAACTCTAAACTGATGGCATGACCTTTAAACAATTAGTTATGTCAGATTCTGTCCCAGCAACTCATTCAGAAGAGTATGCATAGAAAACAGAAGTCCGAAAACTGTTGCAACATCTTTATATTTAAACTAGCATATCTCCAACCAGAGTACAAATGAGAGTGACTTTTGAGTAACTTAACTTTTTTATGGAAGTAACTTAACTGCCTTATGGAAGGCACTGCAAGAATTCTGTCCCTCCTCTGCAGGAGAAGCCTTGTTCTGTCCTTGAGAAGAGACTCCAGTTGCGACCAGAAAAATGGAGAAATAGGGTCTATGTCCTTTTGGCCTGAATTATTTTCCTTCTCCCTCTTTTACTCTCTCCCACTCCTCTTCTCTCCCAAAAGTAACCATAAGAAAATCTATTAGGATTAATGAGTTCATGTGTGCTGGAAATTTGAGATCTACACGGCAAAGCAAAATCATCCAATTTAAATAGGTGCATTTTCCTATGTGATAGGTATAGTACACAGAATGTAGTAAATGCACTGTGGAGGATCTCAGACGTGAAATAAGACAGAATTTCACATATGACAATCAGCTGTAGTTTTTCCTTTGTTGATTTTTGTCTTGCTCCTTTTAAAGACATATGTGTCAGCGAGTCCAACTGAGTTTTCACACATGCTGGGCATCAGATCACTTACCTATTGCTCTGATTTACTATTTGTCCTACAGTCAGAGCTTAAAAAGATCCTGCCTGAGGGATCTCAAGTAAATATTGATGAATAGTGAAAGCTTCTATTATCTTACCTTTTGCCCGCAAGTATGCAATAAGCATAAATGTAGAAGAGTGATCTAAAAGTTCTATCTGGCACATTCTTAAATCATTAGTGAACACACTTAAAATATTGCTAAAGTTTTCCTATTTTAATAAAGTAAAAAATAATTAATTTGGTTCTCTACAGCAATTATTTTTGGTGGAAAGCTGATCATTTATCTCTGTTTATCTCTACAGGTTGTGAAGGAAGTAATTTTGCTCTTCCTCTTTCTTTGCTGCTGTTGTTTTAAGTATTCTTCCAGGAATCAAAGGCCCAACAGAGAAGGTATGTTCCCAAGGCTGGCAGGCCTTGGCTGATAGGCCTCATCTGAAAATCTGAATGAAAATATCTTTAGCCCTTGCATGTCTAGTGGGTCATGTTGCTGAGAGAGGGACAGCTTTCTGAGCTAGCAGAGGCCAGAGATGAGGTCAGTACCACAGGCGTGGCCCGATGGTGACGGTGAGGGCGATGGCTGCAGCAGATGTTGACTGGACAGCAACCAGGAAGGGTGGTGAACAGAGGTGGTTCTACAAACTCTTGTTTTGAGGGAAGAAATGAAGCAGTTGCAGCCTCTGTGAGACAGTTTTCATACTTGGAATGAGATTCAGTAAATTATATTCAACTGCTCTGGAAAAAAACAGTAGCAAAATTATGGTTAAGATATAGTTTGCAGAGGCCAATTTTTCAAAGAGCCATTAGGTCACCTAATGATGTATTCAGCTAGGAGATTTAAGACTCCCATCTGCCCTAGAGTGGTTATGCTGAATGCAAGGCAAGTGTCCCAGCCAGCTTTCTTCACAGCATTTCTTTCTGCATTTTTGCTTCTATTATTTTAATCTTGGCATGACAGAGTTTTAGGGTGCTTGTCCAGGAGCTAAGACAGACAATGGGTTATTATCTGTCATCGAAGGAGAAACAAATACACGTCAGTGCTGAATTGGACTAAATGATCCTCGTGGGTCCCTTCCAACTCAGGATATTCTGCGATACTGTGAGTGCTGAAACGTTGGTGGCGAACGGCCCCGGGGGCAGCCGACACCTGTCGGAGGCACCCCCAGCGTTCACCTGGGAGCCGCTGGGCTCGCGTTCAGCACGCACATCGAGTCTCTCCAAAGAGCAGAGCGAGAGTACTGTTATCTTAACGCGGCTGCCAGTGCTACGAACTCCGCAGTCGGACCGACTGCCGCTTGTCCCACGCTCGGTATTTATCCCGGCCGGCCGTAGCTGCGGGGGCCCGGGCCGGGCGGGGCCGCGGCCTGCGGGCGCAGCGCTCGGCACGGCCGCATTGTCTCGGGGCGGGGCGGGGCG